>LOEQ01000865.1:92718-104969 GCA_001685075.1 Bramus lutescens
TATCAAAAGGGCCAAGGCAGTTTCTTTATTAACCAATGAAAGTAACACATTGACAGATGACCCTCCTACATCAATCCAGTAAACCTGTTTTTGTCTATATATCTTTACTTGCAAGTGTTCATTGCAAGGAGTCATTGGTCTGGTTCAAGGATTCTGGTTTCTGCTACATTATCGATGCTGGGACCTCACTGGAACTCCTTTTTCTTATCCTGGTTATTGCTCTGTGTTGTGGAAATCTTGCAGCTTTGGGTCTGCAGGACTGGTACCTTCACATACATGCTCCAGCAGATCTCAGATGAGATGGATATTGGGGTGGGCAGACCCATAACTTGGCCTGGGTACTTACAGTGTTGGCTAGCCCACCGCCAGGGTGAGTTCTCCTGCATTGCCTTGGCAAGTTCATCCTTTGCAGGGATCAATTCAACACTAAGCTCTACATTGTCTGTTACTATTTTCTTGTTAGGATCCAGTCTTTACAGGTTTGCACATCCCAGTGTTGGGGCGTATGGATTAGAAACTTTAGACAGACAGAACAGAGATACAAAAGTAATAGACAGAGGCACAGAATAGCGTTGAGAGGGTAATTCAGTGAATATTGAATTCACTCATGTTTATTTTCCATATGCTTATATGCCCCAATCCAATAAGGGAGGGGGAAAGTACGCAAAAGACTGCTTTAACATGATACAAAGAACAAACAGAAAATTACCTCTTCAATTCCTGAAACAGGAAGCAACTATAACCTGAGTTAAGTATTCTGTTGTTTAAGTGGACATGCAGTGATTATACCTTAGACCAAACATCCTGTAGGCAGCCACTCCCTGAGTCAAATCTCCTGTCACATCCTTGAAGGAGCAGGAATATGCCTGAAGTCTCTGACCTTTGGTCAAGTTGGAATGGATCCACCTCTGTGGGCCCTCTTAATATCTAAAACACCAAATTACCACACCCTAAGTCAAGATATCTTATTAGTAGCCACACCTTTAAGTCAAACCTCTTGTCAATAACCTTGAAGGAGCAAGAATAGGTGAACTCTCTGACCTTCAGTTAAGGTGGAACAGACACACTTCTTCGGGCTCCCACATTTTCCCTATTAAAGCTTTATACTTCCTGCTGCTTCTTAGAAACTCTGCCTTCTATATGAGCCATAATTTTGGGGTCCACTAACGTATGTGCAGTCAATCTCAAAACTATCAAAGCAAGTGATCCTCAGATAAGTCGGGGCTCGATAGTAAAGTCCAGCCTAGAATTAGTCTCACCTCCTGAAATGCATCATGGTCTTGCATTATACTCACTGTCCATCTAATATGGACCAAAAGAAAGATGAGCATCCAGGACCCTTCCCTGAAAGGGGCATACTTTCTATTATAAAAGCCACATCACTAAAACTTACCCAAACAGCACCACTAACTGCAGTCCAAGTACCAAGCCTGTGGAGGACATTCTCATTCAAACCACCCTAAGTTCTAAGTTATTAAAGTTGTTCTGACTCCTTTTCTCACTCATGCAAGAAACTCACTACATCTTTCAAACTTACAAAATTGTCTGTGCTTAGCCCAAAGATTTTTTTGTTGATTTTTGTTAAAATAATGTAAGCCTTATTTCTGCTCTGCTCCCATTTTATGGAAATCCATTCATTGGCATTTTGCATCTTTGTAATCTCTTATCATTTCCATCAATAACCACATTTGAAAATAGTATTACTTAGTTTTCTTCATTTCTTCTATTGATCTTGTAGGACTCCATTCAGAAAGAAGATCTTGTTTTTTAAAACCACTTTTAGTGGAAATCACATTTTGTTGGTGTTTTTTTTGTTACTTAGAAGTCATAACTGTTCTAAAATATTCATCTCATTTGTCTATTTAATCTTAATTTCTATTGCATTTTTTGTCTTTATTTAAGCTTCATTTTTGGCCATCTGAGCTTTCCTGCCATTTCCTGTTATGGCTGATCATCCTCCTAATATTACATGATTTTTATTTTCCTGTGTCACTTTTATTGAACCAAGCCCAAGACTTTTAAATGTCATTACAAGTAACATAAGAGATCTACAAATAATGAGAGGAAAAACTCTCTCTTGCCTCCATGACCATAGAGTACCTAGCAGTGGCCTAGCCAGGTGGAGCTACTCTCCATGAAAATCAGAACGCTTTTAAATCCTTTAAGTTGTGAGTTTAATACATGGTTTATCTGGAACCCCAATGTCAAGTATCACTATCTTTAAGACCATTTAAAATGTAGAAAGAACTATTTGAAACAGGAAAGAAGGAAGTACTTACACACAGAAATGGAAGTTCTTGCTGACATCTTCTTCTAGCAGTTTGATAGGAAAGTGCAGAGAAGGGACCTTAAAGTTTCCTTCCCAGCTATAAAATATAGTACACTACCTGACCAATCACATTAATGATATTGTGTCTTTAAGAGCAGCAAGAAAGCAGGTTGGACAAAGAGATTAATTTTCAGAACCTGGAGAAAAGTGAAAACTCCCATTCCCTCTGAGGACCTCTAGCACGTGCTAGAAGTATGAGTCTTGTAAAAACAAGCAAGCAAATAAATTAACAAAAAAACTCAAAAAAACAAATAGAGTCTATCATTTGTTGTTGTTTTTGTTTTGTTTTTAAATTTTTATTGATTTTATTGAGCTTTACATTTTTCTCTGATCCTTTCTCTTCCTTCTCCCAATTTTCTCAGAAGATCTTGTCTTTTTCTACTTCCCAAGTAGATTAGATCCATGTATGTCTCTCTTAGGGTCCTCATTATTGTCTAGGTTCTCTGGGATTGTGAACTGTCAGCTGATTTTCTTTACTTTATGGCTGAAAGATACTTATGAGTGAGTATACATGATAATTGTCTTTCTGGGTCTGGGTTACCTCACTCAATACGGTGTTTTCTAGATCCATCCATTTGCCTGGAAATCTCAAGATGTCATTTTTTTCTGCTATGTAGTACTCCATTTTGTAAATGTACCACATTTTCCTTATATATTCTTCAGTCAAGGGGCATCTAGGCTGTTTCCAGGTTCTGGCTATAACAAACAGTGCTGCTATAAACATAGTTGAGCACATGTCCTTGTAGTACGATTGAGCATCCTTTGGGTATATACCCCAAAGTGATATTGCTGGGTCTTGAGGGATGTTGTTTCCTAATTTTCTGAAAAATTGCCATACTGATATCTGAAGGAGCTGAACCAGTTTGCATTCCCACCAGCAATGCAGGAGTGTTCCCTTTACCCCACATCCTCTTCAGCATAATTTGTCATCAGTGTTTTTGATCTTGGCCATTCTTACAAGATGGAATCTCAGAGTTGTTTTGATTTGCATTTCTCTGGTGACTAAGGATGCTAAGCATTTCTTTAAGTGTCCATTTAGGTATTTTAGATTTCTCTGTTGAGAATTCTCTGTCTGTACCCTATTTTTTGTATTGGATTATTTGTTCTTTTGGTGAACAATTTCTTGAATTCTCTGTATATTTTGGGGGATTAGCCCTCTGTCTGATATGGGGTTGGTAAAGATTGTTTTCCCATTCTGTAGGCTGCCATATTGTCTAATTGGCCATGTCAAAGAGCTCATTGAGTAAGGAAAGGAACATGTGCAACTAATCCAGACAAATAAAACATATGAATGTTCCAGATGATATGGAACGTGGAAGATAATGATTTGGAATTATACTGACAGGTTTCAAAGACATCCTCAGGGGAAATGGTATTTAAAAAGACACTCATATCATGTTGAGAATTAGGAGCTTGCCAGATAGAATTTTTTTTATCTTATGCCTCCTAAAGGAGTCATGCAAATGAATTATGACAAGTACTAGCATAAATATTCCCTGTATCCAGAGATCTCCAGATCTTGTGGTTTAGTCTTCAGAGGTTAGGCTGGGAGGTCACAAGAAACCTATATCATGCTGAGATTCTTGGGCTCAGTTCTGGGAGAGATAGGAATCAGTGGGAAGATTTTTTTGTAATTAACATAGGCAAATCTTTACCAGTTGCTGTGGGATAATGCTTTTTTACACTATAAATATTTGTCACTAATAATGGCTTAATAATTATGCTGATTATTCTGTAACCAGGCAGGAATTATAGGTGGGGCAGCCGACTAGTAGAATTCTGGGAAGGGGAAAGGCAGAGAGACAATCACCAGTCAGACACAGAGGAAGAAAATTGAGAATGCCTTACTGGAAACAGAACCAAGCCATGTGGCTAAATATAGACAAGAATTACGAGATAATTTAAGTTGTAAGAGCTAGTCAATGATAAGCCTGAGTTAATAGGCCAAACAGATTATAATTAATATAAACCTCTGTGTGTTTCTTTTTGACTGAATGGCTGTGGGACTGGGTGAGACAACAACTTACATCTACAACAAGTAGATCTGAAAAGAAGGCGATAACATTAGGAAAGAATAACATTTGCAAAGAAAGGGGACAAGGAAAGCTTTTCTGGTCTCCGTGACTTAATGAAATGTCAATAATGTGACAGCATGACAGAGCCTGTCCATACAATTGCACACACAATATTTATGAGCTGAGGTTATAAAAGTTTCCAAACCCCTGCTCACAGACATGCTTTCTGAAATGTAAAGCAGTATAAAAATCTAAAAATTTAATACCTTTAAATGAACCTATTATTTTTTGCTATCAACAAAGACTCAACATCAAAATAATAGTGTCTTACTAGAAATTAGAACTCCAATGGAACATGGTAACTTTCAAACATATATTTATGTAGTGTGCACTTTTATGTATATGTGTGTGTTGATATATGCATGCATACAAAAGTGCATGCTGGGACATTAATATTGAGGTCAGATGACAACTTTAAGGAGTCATACTTTCCTTGCATAATATAGACTGGGAGAAAGGTACTCATGTCTTTAGGCAAGCGCCTTTGTCCACAAAACCATCTTGCTGACTCCTTACTATTGATTTTGATAACAATACAAATTAATTTTTTTAAATGTATTAACAATTTTACAACAATAGCCAAATAATTATTTTTCTCTAAAATGGAGCTATAATAATAAAAAAGACATAGCAATAAATCTTTTAATTTTTCCATGCTTAGAAAGAATTTATCAAGAGTTTTTGAAACCATAATGATCAGTATTGAAGTCTGTGACATATATACCTTCTGAGAGGTAAACTGTCTTAATTATCATTTGATTTAGCTACTTTCTTCAGCTATGATTTGTTTTTCTTATTTTAATCACATGTTTACTATTATATAATAATCTTAAGAGATTTAATCAGCTGATATCTATAAACTGCCTGAAGTTGGACTTTTTGTAATTCCTAAGTTCTTGTTTATGTACACTGCTGAATGAGAAATCACTTATTTTTAAATTGCAAGTAAAATCATTATATACAGCTTCATATAAAGAGTGCCATAATACACGTTGCCAAAACATTCTTCAAGAGTTAATTTATAGTCTTCTCTATACTTCCTGAGTTCAGACTCTCAACCAAAGAAATTTAAATCTCTCTCAGTGAACACTGTCCTCAGGGCTAGCACAGGCAGGGTCAGATAATGAAGAACCACACTCAGGAAGGAGTGCCGAGAGTTGATGATGGGCAGATGTCTGGTGTGACCGAGAACTCACCTTAGCCAATGTGATCATGGGTCACATTGACAGCCTGCACAATTAGGGGTGGGGGGCTGATGTGTGTTTCTCTCCAAATTGGTTGCTGCTTATTCCATAAAACTCTATGTTCTTTCTCAACTTTGCATCTCCAAGAGACATATTGTATTACTGTTTACTTTTACCAAAGCTGCTATAGAATGGCTTCTTACAACCTGTTTTCTATGCTTGAAAATGTCCAAACTCTCTATTCTGCATGTTCAATCAAATAAAGCTGGTGTGACAGAGACAGACAAAATTCTTGAGACAGACACCCCATATAATCAGCATCATATAACTCATAAAATATCCTCAAATCAAAACAGAACAAATTGTGGCTTTCATATCACGGGATCTCAAAGGCTTGTACAAAAAAAAAAAAAGGAATGGGTTATCCATACCCCATATCCTGAAGATCCTCAATGTGTCAAATAATATCTCTATAAAATTAAAGGGTTATATTTTATATGAGTGATTTCACTAATGAGTCCATTTTTTAACCCACTTCCCCCATTGTAAAGTCAGTACTGATAAGAATCATAAAGGAATTTACATAAGGTTGACTGTCTTTCGAGTCTCAAGTTGATAACATCAAGACATCTCTAAAATAATACTTCAGGTATTAGGCACACTTGTACTCTCATAATAACACTAAAGTGTGTAGCACAAGTTCTTTTAGGTCTTAATAATAAAAGACCTGAGTCAGATATTGTGTAAAATGCTCAGATATCAGGGAGACAAAGGAGCAAAACCACAGCTTCCTCTCAACTTCCCAGCTTAAAAGAGCTTTCCTCCCACCTGATCACTTCCTCTGTCCACCCAGCCATATTACTTCCTGTCTGTCTGTACAGACCTCCAGACCTCTATGGTTAGCTAGTTGCTAGGTCCACCCTTTGATTGTCAGGCAAGCTTTATTTGTACAAACAAGAAATCATATCACTACAAAAGGGTTCTAGAATAAACTTTTATCATTGTAATATGCAGGCTGAAATAACTTGAAAATTTTGTACAAAGTCCTCTTAGTAAATACTTGGTAAGTTATTTGTTGAATTTTCTAATTTATTTAAAACTTTCTACAGTTCTGACTGATTTATTCTTGATAAAAGGAAAGTAATAATACATATTCATAGGATAATAATGGGAATTGATTGAATTTTTTGGAAAGTACTTTATAGATGGCAAAACATTCCTTCTAGGTTGTATAAGGGTCAAATGATCCTTAAAGGCACCTAGAAGCACTTCTGCATGCAGAAAATAAGGATTTCCCCAGTCTTATTTTGTATCATGGATTTTGCTAGCTCCTTTATTGAAAGGACAGAAAACTTAAGCCCTATAATCTTTAATGTCATAATAAAAAACTTATAAGCTCTTTATATTTAAACAGAACTATCCAATAAAATTGCATTCCTACTAGATAATGTGAGAGATGTTATTAGCAGATATTAGTGAAAATTGAGGAAAGAAAAAAAGATAGTAGAACAAATATTACGAAAAAAAGCTCTAACAACCAGAGTCATTTACAGCTGGCTGAGAACAATACAGTTTCAGAATGACTATTGGATCACTGACTTAGAGTTATTATTAGTATTTACCCTGTTTCTTGATAAATTAAAATCTCTTTAAGTTCTATACCTAGTCTGTAAATCCTCACCAAAATATCTTGTTTCTTTTTAGTTAACTGGAAAACGAATGTTGAAATTAAACATTTAGGGTAACTACTATTGAAAGTGACTCTTAATAACGAGGCTAAAATTCTAGTTCCTTGTTAAGAAGAGTATAGGTTATGATTTCTTGTCTCTTCTACTGGGGAGGATAATAATTTCATGGCAAGTTATCATAGAACTTACCAGTGAAATGATAACTAAAATAATAGACTTTATTTCAAAAGATTCTTTAAGAACTGGTGTATATATCTTTGAGTTTATCAACGTCTTATATACTAGATGTTTCTGGGATAAACCATCCTGGATCCCAGGGGAAAGACAACATGTGGATAGATATAGACCACAGAGCACATTGAGAGACAAATTATCCATTGATCGCTGGTATTTAAGTCACTAATTCCTGCAGCTCATCTTGGCCTATTCCTATATGATGTTCAGTCTGTCAAGACTCTGAAACATTGCTTGTGTGTAGATGACTAGGAATTCTGTTGTTACTTTGCTAACCAGAAAATATATTCTGTGTCTGGTTTTCCTCCTGTCTACATAAAGACTGAAATATTCCTTTTTATAAATAATTAAAATATTTATCTTCTTCAGTTGCAGCTCTCTATCTGGGTTCATAGCAAAGAAGCAGCTAGAAAAGTAAGTTTCTTTTACCATCTATGAAAAAGAAGAAGAAATTTTAGTGAGAACAGTACATTTTCATATTTATAAGTAACTGGTAGAATTCTAATTTAAATTATGAGTCCAGTTTCACTCTGTTACATAAGTGGTTCTGAGATTTCTTTTTTGCTAAGGAAAGTATAAGAGATGAAGGTGAGACAGCCCTGCCACCAAGCTCCATTTGGACATCTCTGTACATTCTATCACCTGCAGTAAAGGAAGGCTTCAGTCTCAGCCCAGAGCCAAGTGAACCTCTCCCAATCCACTGAGAAGTACATGATAAGTACATGGCCATAAAGTCCAATTACAGAAACGAGAAAAAACTTACTGCAGAATAGCTTGTATTTTATATTGTAGACATGGCATTGTTTGAAGGGAAATTTAAAAAACTACAGAAAGGAAGAGTGGATGCTTCCTCAAGAATATCAGTGACCATGACTGAGAATTTAATATTTTGTTTAATTGATAGGAAATATTAATTTGAGAAACTCACCCAGAGTTATCTAAGTGCAAGAGCTGTACTTCTAAAAGTGACTAGCGTGTCACCTATATCCCATAGGAAAAAAACCCAAAATGTTAAATAGATATTATCCTTAAAATGTATACCTTTAAACTAAAAAGTATCTTAAAATTATAAAAATACATCTTAATAAGGATTTCAATTCATGCAACTGTAACTTACATGTTTCTTAATACATGTGACAAGAATAGCTAGTTTTATATATCAAACCAGGGAGGCCATAGTACATAGATGTATAAATTTTTAATGCAAAGTTATCATCTAAATAAGTAGCTTTTGAGTTAAGCAATTACTCTATCTTCTATTATGTAGGCATGCTTCATTTAGCCAAGTACAGAACTAAACAAACAAAAAGAGGGATGGTGAGAGAAAGAGAGAGAGAGAGAGAGAGAGAGAGAGAGGAGAGAGAGAGAGATCCACCTGTAAGATGTTACGGGACTCACACTATATGATCATCACACCTTTAGATCAACAGCCTGCTAATCATCTTTGCATCATTGGAGGCAAGTCCCTATAATCAAGTAATTCAAATCTTTAAAATGCCTGTCTCTGTCATCTTTTTCCTACCAGTTGTAGGATTCAGGTGCATGAAGTGTCAAAGAGTATTCTGCAGAGACATCATGCAAAGCATTATTTTTGCAACAACTAAGTATCCTTTCTTCTTTAAGTGGGCTTAGGAAGTCATATGATGAGAATCATCTCACTGCAACATATGGAAAAGGAAGCAGTGGAAGTACAAGGGGGTAAGATGGAAACACTGCTCAAAGCAGAAAGGAAGTGATTGGAAGTACCCCAGAGTCAAACCGCCAACCTGGCAATTGGTAGAAACATAGACACTCAACACTGTTTTCCCTCAAAGCAGCCTGGAGTGAAGCAGCCAGCCCAGACTCTGAGAGGACAGAGATAACACTAACTCACCAGAAAAGGAGACTCTTAACTTGTACTGAAGATAAGCAGTTGGCTGAAAGAGAATATGAAGATACATTGAACAGTTTGACAATGAAAAATGATAGAATACTGGGAAAATCAGAAATTTGCTAAACAAATTCCCATTCTCAGAAAATGAATGAAAAATATTACAATGACAAATATGAAAGTTTTCTTACAAGAAGAACCAGAGAAAAGCATAGCTGACTTTGAATAAAGAAAAGTCAGAAGATACTCTAAATAAGGGACAAAAACGGCTGAAGAATAAATCAATTACTTAGAAAATAAATTCAGCAAACAGCAAAGAAACAGAAATACAAGGTAGTCTCAGAGAGGTCAACCAGAACACCTCATGACCATGAATAGAAGAAATAGAACTTGCAAAAGGAAATCATAGGTGATCTTTGTCACTGAGTCAATAAAAGATAAGTTCTTAAATTGTCCTCTGGGTTGCAAAAGCATGAATTAAATGACAAGTAAGACAATAGCCCATCTTTATTTACTTACCTCCAATTATAAGGTGAGGGTGGAGTCCCAAGGTCTTATAGAACTAATCAAATTACCAACAAAAGGATAGTATAGTACTGCATATGGTTTCTGAGTAGTGGCTGCATCCTAGAATAAATAAAATGGTACCTGTCCCCTTCAAGCATGCAGAGAAAGAAGGGTAACATGGCTGCTGCACCTCTTCTTTCTTGGTAATTCATCCCCTCCCAGCTGCCAGGATATCCTTCCAGGATATTTAAAGAGAGAGGATTGATCATCCCCTTACTTCTCTCTACTTTGTCCACCCTCAAAATCAGACATTAAAAACCAAAGTATTTGAAGACATAAATGGGGAACAATGGAAGAGAATGTGTATGCCTACAGAATGTATGAGTTTGATTAAAACCAATGAGATTGTTTTAATTTTATACCTGATACTAGATCTCATTACAGACATAGTCTAGGATAGTTAAATCCAAAAATAATAAAAAAGGGTGCTCATGAAGAAAACAAAGATGTGGACAAGGTCAATCGCATATAAATAAATAGAAATAGGAATGAAGAAACAGTGTCTTGAATGAAAACAAAAAAAAAGAAGTGCTGGAGTTAAAAATACAGCAACTGAAATGTGGGAAAAATCCAGAGATGTTTGAATAGGCAAAAGGAATGCCTAACTTAAAGACTGAACAATAGAAATGATCAAATCTGAGGAATAAAAGAAAATTTTATGTTCAGTAGAGAAGCTAAGGTGCTCATGGGACACCAACAAGTAGAATAAAATATCCACTGTAGGCTCCAACATTGAAAGAAAGGTAACAAAATCACAGAGAATTTTTGAAGAAATAATGTTTATAAATATAATGACTGAACATTCAAAAGAGTCTCAAGTGAACTTTGAGGGAAGGAAATTATTTGCCACATATAAAGGACTTACATTAAGGTTGTTGGAAGATTTCTCAACAATAATTTGGGACAAGGGTTAGCAAGAAGTTTACATATTCAAAACATGTAAAGAAACAGAAACAAAACGTATTATTCAAAAATCCTGTATTGAAAACATTTCCAAGAATTCTGCATCTTAAAAAAAAACTAATGATTCAAAAGTTTTAAAGAATTAAGTCACTGTCACATGCACAGAAGTTGTTGAAGTTAAGGCTGCGCTGGAGAAAATGCTGCAGAATGAAGTCCCACTGCTGAACCAAAGGACGGCACACAACGACCAAAGTTCTCTGAAGAGAGGTGATTCCAGGAAGTTGAAATTTGGGATCATGAGCCACGGCAAAGTTAGGATGGTGACTCCGCCATTTGCTCTCTAAGTAGTGAAGAGGACAGTACAGTGCTGGGGGGCAATTACCAATCTAAAATCCAGTATTCTAAGAATATCCACTGCTCACAAATATTTTTCTTACATAATTTAAGAAACTAATGCATTCAATTTATAAATGTTTCGGTTTTGACATCAATATCTGAAAGTAGAGGGAGGAGAAATATAAAGAATAGCTTGTGCATGATACTGAAATTAAGCTTGCATAATTTTAGAGCACTATGACTTCAGAAGACTAAATATAATCCCCATGGTTACCACAGATAAAATATGCATAGCACATATACAAAGTAAATGCAAAAGTGATTTATGCATTTCATTACAAAAAATCAGGTGACATGAAAGAAGACAGTTATGTGGGACATGGGGAAGTTATAAGTCATAAACAAAATACATAGAAATTGACAGAAGCCTTTCTTTTTTAACATTAACAAAGAGGATAATCTGAAATCTACAAAAATATGGGTGCAGAATAAAAACACTTTGTGGTTAAAAGCACAAAGAGACAAGCTCACTGTCTTTCACATGAACAAGTAGAAGTACGATTTCTAGGGCCTTCCAGGGTAAAATGGATATTGAAGCATTGGTAACTGGAGAAAGGGGACTAAGGGAGAGGGAACTGGAAAAAAGGAGTCTGATGAAGACCCGATATAGCTTTGGCTCCTGGGTAGAGGGAACTGGGGCATTGGTGACTCAGTAAGTGGGGGCAGGGAAAGTAGAGCTGGGGGATGGGTGGGCGGAGAGGGCTTTGGAGGCTCTTACTTCTGGACACATAGTCCTCATTTTGCAAGATGAAAAGTAATATAGAGATGCATGACTTTGTTGCTCAGAAATTTTATTTTTTTTATTTTTGAGAAATATGATCATATCTATTCCTGGATTCCCCTTCCAACTATCTATGTGTTGCTTTCATTGGTTAATTAATAAAGAAAACTGCTCAGCCTGATAGGTCAGAACATAGGTAGGCAGGGAAGACAGAACAGAATTGTGGGAGGAAGAAAGCAGAGTCAGGCAGATGCATGAAGCTCCGGCCCAAGATGGACGTGGGT
>LOEQ01000865.1:108811-126938 GCA_001685075.1 Bramus lutescens
GTATAAGCTAGCCGTGCGGGAGCCGGGCGGGACGAAAAGCAGGCCCGCCCCCCTATTACTACATATCTGGGCCAAGCTGGTGGGTGTTAGATTCTTTCTTCTTTGTCCCACCCCCTTGAATGATTGTAGAAGAATAGCCACATTGCTGAGTCTCATAGATGATGGTAGCTGATATGTTTGAAGTTCAAGGGCTTTGCGCAGTTCTACAGTGTAAACAAACATCTCTCTTCTCACCACTGAGAGACCTTTTCACACTTTATTTATGACACCAAAAATGTGATTCTTTCACAGACAATTTTCTCTTCAATTGATTTATTTAGTTTTCATAAACTCAGAATTACTTTTCAAAAACTATCTCCTTTTCATCATTCTGATTGTTGAATGTCACTGAGTTTAAATACTGTTTCAATTCATAAAACCAGCCAGCCATTCTGACTCAGTCAAGGTCTTCTTTTGCTTAGACACTCATACTTTCCTTTTTAATAGAAAAAAAGAGATGAAAACACATCTGTTCACATAAAAACACAACTTTCTCATAAAAGATGATAAGAGATATTATCTTCTGGAGCCAAATATGAGTAGTCCAGAACACAAATTTAGTTTACTCCAAATTTCCAGCCCCATCTATATCTCTGAATTGGAATCTTGAAATCCAATATTAGATATTCACAGAATGACTGTACCTCTCAAGGAATTTGCTTGGATCTAGAATGTGAAAGAAGAATGTGATAAAATACTGCTAAGCTTGAGCTCAAATTTGCAATGACCTGGCACTCCTAGAACTTGCATGTTTCTCTGTTGGCTCTGATGAGACATAGTCTCTGCCTTGAGCTATCAGCTAATGCCATTATGGAGAAGATACTTTAATTTTCTAAGCAATTAATAAAGTAGTTTCTCTAACTGGGCTCTTTATTTAAATGAGTAAAAATGGTAAATTTTACTTAGCTAAGTGTGGTGGTTTACGTGAGAAATGCCTTCCATTGGCCCCTGTATTTGAATACTTGGACCATAGTTAACTTTCGGGCTACATTTTATTATTAGAGCTTAACACATACACATCCCTAATCACATACACCATACCAATGACACACTACAAACTCTTTGCAGCATCACACACCCATCACAATACATACCCTGTGTTACAAGTTTTCAGTTATTATTTATTCTATATCAGCTTTCTAATGAATCAAGAAAACTATATAAAAGAGAGAAAATGTATGGTGTAGACTTGCTCTCTTTATTCAGTGAGTATCATTTCTTCCATTCTGTGTAGTAAAGAGGCTGCTTGTTCGTTTCTTGGCTGCCCAGACTCCCGAACCACACAGAAACTGTATTGTTTAAGTCACTGCTTGTCCAATTACTTAAGTGTATTGCTAGGAGTTCTTACATCTAGAATTAACCCATCTCCATTATTTTATATTTTACCATGAGGTTCATGGCCTACCTGCAAGGTTCCAGTGTGTCTTTCTCTGGCAGCAGCTCCATGGCTTCTCCCTGACTCTGCCTCCTTCTCCCAGCATTCAGTTTTGTTTTCTGTTCTACCCTTAGTCCGGTTCGGTCAAAGAAATAATTGGTTACTATAAGTGAGCATACAGAGGGAAATCCCATATCAATCCTGTATTTCAGCTTTTATGTTTGCTTCATTTTAAGATAAAGTCTCATTATGCAGACAAGACTAGCCTCAAGCATATGGCCCATCTACCTCAACATCCCTATTGCTAGAATTATGCACATGCTATTATATCTAGCTCCAAGTTTAGCTAATAAACTTTATATCCAAGTATGAGTGTTACAGAAAATTTGTTTATACTATAAAGAAATGTCTCTGCCTAAGGCACCTTCTGATTGGTTTAATAAAGAGCCAAATACCCAATAGCTATGCTGAAGAGATGTGGGACTTCCAGGCAGAGAGAGAGAAACTGGGAGGAGAAATCTAGGCACATAATTTCACCAGCAGACTTGGAGCAAGTGGGATATGTATTACTAAGAAGAGGTAACTAAGCCATGTGACAGAATGTATTTTAAAAAATGGATTAATTAGGCTATAAGAGCTAATTTGGGGAAAGCATAAGCTACGGTCAAGCTTTCACAATTAATAATAAGTCTGCAAGTTATTATTTGGAAGTTGACGATCCAAAGATAGTCTGACAAAAAAGCTTGCTACATTTAAAAAGGCAAATATTGTGGTATGTTTGTATACTGTGTGAAGATGTATTGTTGTGATTGATGTAATAAAAAGTTGAACAGCCATTAGCTAGGCAGGAGGTATAGGCTGGACTTACAGCAGAGAGAGAACTCTGGGAAGAAGAAAGATGGAGTCACCAGGAGAGGAAATGGTTGCTGTAAGATAGAAGAGATGTAACACCACATGGCAGAATGGAGAGTAATATAAATGATTAATTTAAGAAATAAGAGATATTTGAGACAAACTTAAGCAAGAGGCTAAACTTTCATAATTAATAATGTCTCTATGTTATTTTTTGTGAATAGTAGCTGAGAAAAAAAGCTTGCTACACATCAGTATCCCTTGCCATTATTACTAAGAATTTCTTAGAGTAGAGTTTTGTCTTAAAAGTCAACACAGAAAGTTAAGTTATATTATTATAGAGGTTGCAGGACTGGAGATACAGCACCCATGTGATTAATATACACAGATACAGCACCAATCAGTGAAGCAGAGAAAGGATGGGGGGATTACTTCTGAAACTCGTGAAACTGTTGAAAAAAAAGTTCCCTGGTTGGTGTCTTCAGAGGTTATTATGGTTTACTTATCTTAGTTGGTGTTCGACGGAGATCAAAATAAATGCTGCAAAAGCTGAGGAGAATGTTTTCAAAACCGAAATAATGTGAAATAAATCCATAACAAACAAAATATAATATCACATTTTAATGAAGTACCATGTATAGTACTTTGGGACAAAAGGCAGAGGATGGTGGTAGTTTCTTTGTTTAAAATTTAGAAATTGTTATCAATATTTTGAAAATATTTTTCTTTAGAGTATTAATAACAGAAGTCAGGGGCATACTTGTTCCATGTAAGATCTCTTTCACTTAGCCAGTATCCCTAGACTTTTGATTTGCATCAACTTTAATCTTTTAAAAGTAATTCATTGAAATCTCCCTTATGTTGGCTTTTAAATCTTGCACATATTCCATTACTCTAATTTTTGTGTGCACCTGAGCATCCACATATCCTACTGGTCATTTCTCTACAAGTGAAATAAAAAGAATACCACAGATAAAATAATTATGACGATAATAAGGCCATCAAATGAGATGCTCTTTCATGCTGAGTTTTAAGTGTTGTGCATGAGATATAACATAATCTGTGCTAAGAGTCTGCAATGCTTCCAATATCCCTTAAACAACTAGTCCAGACTAGTAAGGCTAGTGTTCACGTTCTTAAGTGTGCTCACTATCTGCCTCCCAAACCTCTCCTCTCCCCAGCCTTTCACCCTGTGTACCAACCAACAGCAGCCTTATTGTTATTGTCCTCATTATCCAGTGATCAGACCCAGGTTTTATATTTTTATGAAATCTCCAAAGTGTTCAGATTGATGAATATCATACTATTAGTCCAAACCTGGTGAAAGAAGTTTAAAAATTCAAAGTGTCCTCCCCTACCACCCTCCCTTCTCCCCTACCCTCATGCTCCCAATTTTCTTAGGAGGGAAATCTATATATGTTACTCATAGGGTTCTCTTTGTTAGCTTCTCTGGGATTGTGGACTATAGGCTCCTTATCCTCTGCTTTAGAGCTAGTTTCCACTTAAAAATGAGTATATATCATGTTCATCTTTTGGGATCTGGGTTAATTCACTTGGGGTGTTTATTTCTAGTTTCATCCATTTGCATGCAAATTTCAATATGTCATTGTTTTTCACTGCTTGTACTGACATTTTGGAATCCATTCTCTTGGGAGGGATACCTTGCTCAGCCTAAATATAGTAGGGAGGATCTTGGTCCTTCCTCAAAGCAGTGGGATTTACCCTCTCTGAGGAGTGGATGAAGGAGAGGTGGGGATGAAGGTGGAAGGAATGAGAGGAGAGGGAGTTTTAACTGGGATTGGTATGTAAAATGAAAAAGATAGCTTTTTAAATAAAATAAAAGTAGAAAATAATCAAACTGTTTTCATTTAAACCTGAACTCCTTTAGCTATTTAAGTACAAGTGTTTTGTTTGCTTGTTCAGTTAGCTTTAGAATGGCCTCTCTTCTCTACTTCCCTGTGCAGGTCTTCTGGTAGGATGACATGCGGAATAGTTTTTTAGTAATTACAAAATTGTGGCTAAAATAGTCTATGTAAGTTATGTACCAAATCTATGAATCTTTATTTAAGTCAGAGTTTTAAGAGTGATAGTTGTGATTTTATATCCTTGGCTTTCTACCTTGTTTCATATTGGACTGCAAGATACTTCCAAAGTATTTAAATTTGAACATTGCTCTGTTTTCAGCTATGTAAAACTATCCTGTGAACCTCTTATGAGATCCTGACTGAACAATCTCCAAAGGAAATAAGATCTAAATTACAGCACACAGAACACATCTGTCCTGTTGTTTGTGAGAAAGTCCCTACTGGATGCTGTGGAAATCTTAGATTTAGCAGACACAAGATTTTCCCCATGGAGTCTGTGGAACATGAATTGTGATGGTGTAGTATTATTTCTGTTGAAAGAAATTTTAGTCTCAATTCACTGATTAGGATACTGTGTTGTATTAATAAATCTATTATGCTCAACCAGCTGGACATGCTCTGCTAACTCTGGGATGTTGTGGATGAATACATTAGCTGTCTGGCCCAAGTTCTAACTGTCCATCTGTGAATCGGCCCCATTTTCTGTTGCTCTAGATAGGAGATTAATGATCAAAGTTAGAAAGGTGTTTAGAGGGATTGTGGGAAGTGGGGAGCTTGGAAAATGATAGTAGAGAACTTGGAAACAGTTATCATTTCTTGATATTACCAAATTTTCTTTCCCTGAGCAATAGCATAAGGTCTCTGGATGAAAGAGCTGCAGGTGAAGATTTTCAACTCAGCTCAGTTTAATCCAGAAATATTGATTCACACTCACCCACTAGGAATAAGTTCAAATGTTATCTTTTTTTCTTGAGTAATAGAGTCGTTTCAGGTAATTCCAGTCATAACCTTCCAAAAAAATTTCTAAAAACAATGAAATATTAAACTGTGTCCAGTCTTTCTGTTGTTTTGTTCCTGATTCTTAATTTTTCCCCTCGTGTACTTATTCACCTTTCAGTGCATGACTTTATTTAAGAAGGACAATTAAACAAATACAGACAACTGGATAGTCAATGCTAGGATATTTTCTTCAAAGCCAAAAGTATCTCTTGAGAATTATAACCCTGAACAAAAGTGAGAAATAGAGCTTTAATCATATAATAAAATATTTCAATACTTTACTAATAAAATTATTTTATTGACATACTGTTATAATTACAAAGATAAAGGTCAATTACTTATCTTTAAAAGAAAATTAAGTGAACTTATGCAGCCCTCAAATGAGAAGACTGGCAGTCTCACTTCAGAGATTAGGCATGTAAGCAAAATTTTAATAAATTCCTATTAAAGATTTAATATATGTCAGGAAAATCCTTTAATATTTGTGAGGGGGAAATGGTTTTTATTATGTATGATCATGAGTATGTATGCTGTGCATGACAGTAAAGGCCAGCTCAAGGAAGAGTCTGGCTGACTAGAATTCAGATAAACATCATTTCTCCAATTTTATAAACCATGTACCTATCCTGGAGGAGGTTTTATTTATCTGACTTTCAAGTTTAACTGGGAATGTCATGTTTTAATCTGTCAAGTGTGAAGTCATTATAGTCGAGACATATTTGGAGTTGGTATATCATTACTTCTATCTAAGTCTCATTGGCCAAGAGTCACATGTTAGTGCCGAAGGACAAAGGTTAAAGCATGTGTTTCATAAAGGAACAGGTGAACATTGTGGTAAACAGCCTCAGCTACTACAGCTTGCTTGGGCTTGCAATCGGTCAATAGGACATCAGTTAGATATTTGATGTTCTGTACGAGCACACACACACACGATGTGGAATGTCCTTATGTATATTTGTTGCTTTTATTGGTTGATGAATAAAGTTGTTTTGGTCAATAACTTAACAGAGTAAAGCCATGCTGGAAATCTGAATAAAGAAAGAAAGGGAGGGGGGAGAGAGAGAACAGGCAGAGTCAAGGCGACATCATGTAGCCAATGAAGGAGAAAGATGCCAGAATATTACTGGTAAAACACAGCCTTGTGGCAATATGTAGATTAGTAGAAATGGGTTAATTAAGATACAAGAGCTAGCTAGGAATATGCCTAAATCATAGGCCAAGCAGTGTTATAGTTAATATAGTTTCTGTGTTATTATTCAGTTCTGGGCAACTGGGAAAGAAAAGCACATTTTCCCTTTACACATATACACACAGAGACACACTCAGACACACAAATAAAAAAGTTTGACCCATTTTACTTAGTTTTGAAAAATGGGTGTGTATGTAATAGCATAATATGACCTAAGAAGTTTTATAGGTTGTGAATGAACTAAATCAGCTTCTATACCACTGACCACTTTCGCTATTTAAATGCTAACAACAGCAAAGCAATAGCAAACACATTTTGTCTTGTGACATGTCAGTTGAATTAGCATACCATTTCCTATTCCTAAAGTAAGAATTAGTTTTTCCACTTCAATTTCTCCATGCATGGTTTTGGGCTCTTTGGTATCAAACAATTTTGTGTTTACGTGAACACTTGTGTCAGCCCCAGTGGCAGTGCAGTTGGCAATCACATCTCAGGGAGAGAGTAGCTATTCAAGTACAGTTTTAAGCCGATGTTGAAAGGTTTTAAAAACATGTGGCTCTACAGAACGTATGTGAAGTCAGAGGCCACTCAAACATTCCTGATAACTTCTACCTGCTAACAGCATACTTTGATCATAGATTGACATCATTTTTCCTTGGCTAGATTTGTACTTACTCAGTTTTTATCTACCCTATGACAAAGTAGATTTTTAAATATACAAAGTGAAGCATTATTAATATTATGTTTTAGCAGGCTTCACTTAGAAACAGAGTTAAACAAAAACATTGCTAATAAATGACTCAAAGCCAAGCATCAGATGAAAAGTCATGCTGTGCCAGGTATCTGGCCCCTGGATGCCCTATAAACATCATTATCTGATTCATTCCTTATTCATTCCTTCAACATTTCTCAAGTATCTGTGAGGTTTTGCTTAATGTTGGGAATGCAGTATAGGAAATCATCTGTCTCCTAAAATAATATAACAAACACCTTGTTACATGAACAAAAATCTATGCCTGGATTTTTCTCTTCCTATAAATAACATGCTATTTACTCTGATCTCACTGCACGGTGATGGACTCTCTAGATTATGCTTGACATTCTGAGGTAGGGTTCGGAAATATGCTGTTAAGTGTTAGGTAAATTATGCCACTGTCAATCAGTGCCACACCTAACCTTTTGCACAGACCCAGACACCAAGAGAGTGATTGTGTGGTAACACAATTATATACGTACATCCTTGCCTTCTGTAGGCAGCAGTTATCAAATAAAAGGTTCTGAAGCAATGCCTGCAAAACTATGGTGCCAGGCTTAGGCTCTGAGTCCCTATCAAATGTATATTTTTACTTTGCATATTTCTCCAATCCTATTAACAAGAGTTTCTATACAGTAAAAACCGGGCCTCTTACAGTGATCTAAGTGAGTTGCAAACTAATGAGTCTAGTATTTACTGAAACATCATTGCGTTAAACAGAAATTGTTCTTAACACTGATTTTGCTATATCTAATCAACACATAAGTTCCAGGAGGATACTGGTTTTATGGAGCCTAATAAGATTCATTAGCCTGGTTTTACATTCTGATTCCTTAGAAGAATGATCAAATCTACTATACTTCATGAATCAATTTTTTATGGAATACCCAAATCTGCCAGACAGGTCAAGATTTACACAACACACACACACACACAAACACACACACACACTGTTGTTTTTGTTCCTGTAGAGTCAGAGATCTAAACTAATTGTTGAATATGCTGAGGTCTGAAAGAGTGATTGGTTTTACATTAATTTTATGTCATATTTTTCAAATAGCTGTTTCTTTGTTTTTCAGATAAGCAGGCTCCATCTAGGTAAGGGGACACTCCAGTCAACCTTCTGCATACCAGTCACTATGGTCTTTCACTAATGGCTTGGAGAAATCAGAGAAGAAATTTGACATCCTTGTTTGTTTAATGGGTGCTTTTTTAATATAAAGGATGTGGGTGGGAGATGGGTGAGGATCTGTTTGTTTTTAAAGGCATGACCTCACATTCTGTGTGCTTTAAGACTTCTATTTTAAGTCAGATTAGTTCTAAGGCATAATACAGTGCAGAATGGTATCTAGAAAGGGTTAGGTCTCAGAAAAATGTTACTGGAATATAGCGTTGGAATTTATTTGTGATCTTGTTTTTGAAATGTAAATAAGGGTGGCTGGTATTATGTCCTTTCAAGACCAGAGCTATACAGAAAAGTTGACAAAAAGTGTGTAGTGTCTGCCACAGAGTCTAACACAGAAGAAGACACCAGGTGTTTCTGTCTGTCTGCATGGTAGCATGTCCATGCACATCTTAAACTAAATCATCATCACTCTGTTGGTGCGTCCGATGATGCTTTTATCTCAGCAGGATAAATTCCTCTTGTCAAAATTGGCACCAATTATGCAAATGAATTTTGAAGAGTTCATTAGCTAAATGATAATTGGAGTAGCCTGCATCAAAGAAATGGTATACAAAATTTCTATAAAGAAAAATCACTTCATTTTTACAATAACCTTTAAAAGGCTCCTCAGCAAATAATAAATGAATCAGAATTTTAGAATTGCAGATCTTTAAATAATTTGCAACACTTTTCAGTGTACGTTTCTGCTTTTATCCTTTTCTGGGCTGTTGCTTTGATTAGAATGCATGGTTTACAGTAAGAACAACAAAGATACAGGGCTTTACTTCAAGGCACAGCATTTTCCTGTCGACTTACATAAAATAAGCAAGTTTCTCCTGAAAGAGGCTCATAAGAACCTCCCCAGTCATCCTGAGCAGATTTAAAATCTGTCCCACTAGGGATCTATGTTGCAAGGCTTGCCTTATTTGTAAAATGAATTTTTCAGTATTTGCTTATACTCAATTTCAAGAAGAAAAAATTGTATTGATTGAATCGGCAGTTTTCTCTTAAATGATTCTTAAAAGTTACAACTGAAATCATCTGAAACCTATAGAACATTGTAATTTAAAGTGGTTTTCAGAAGGGAGTCATCTATTCAATATGGCTTTTTAAATCCTACAGTGTCGTGATCTCTGTCTTTAACTTGAGGGCACCTCAAAGCGATTGTTGATGTGGTTATATTTTCTATTACCTTAGTATAAATTGTACATTTATGTTGTTTTTATTGTTCTATCTCTCTTTCTAATTTAATGTACATCTTGTTTATCTCCACTGTGATTCTGACATCTTTTTAGCGACAACTCTTACTAATGATTGCATTACAGTTTGACGTATAGATGTACAGGTAGACAAATATGGTAACTCACTTTTCCATCATAAGGATCAGGAATACCACTCCTATAAGAAAAGATTTATTACTAAGGGGAAGTAGTATTAATCAGTGAATGAAATGAATAATTTTCTATTAGTGGACATTGAATTTCCAGACTTTGACATGTTTGGCAAGTGCTCTACCACACTAATATACCTACAGCACTTTGTAAATTATTTTTGTTTTGAGACAAGATCTCATTAGGTTTCCAAGGTTAATCTTACATGTTTGGCAAGTGCTCCACCACACTAATATACTCACAGCACTTTGTAAATTATTTTTGTTTTGAGACAAGATCTCATTAGGTTTCCAAGGTTAATCTTGAACTCAGTATGTAAGCTATGTAGGCTTTGAACTTATGATTTGCCTCAGCCTTCTTCATAGCTAAGATTATAGGCCTGAATTAATAGACTCAGTTATATGTATTTATTTAATCAAAATTTACGTGACAAATGGAATCCTTAAGACACAAAGATTCTGGAAAAACTGGTACAAAGCTTATATCTGGTGAAGACTGGAAAGTCAGGCAGAGGGTACTGAATCATGAGGTGTGGTCCTATGGTTTTAGACTGAAAGGGTACCCATAATACTATTGGCATGTGTTTCCATTGACTTTTATCTGCAGCAGGGAGTGTGAAAATGGTCCCTTAAATGAGGGGCTAATCTTCTGTTGGACAGGACAGACTAGGGAGTTTGCTTGCGGCCATCTTCTACATGAAAGGTAGAGAAAGGTTACAAGAGCTTTACCTTCTATAAACTGTCCTAAGGAAGAACAATTGTGATCTTTACAAATCTCTTTAAGAGAGACATGTGACCAGTAGGAAGACAGAGAGACTTTCTTCTCCAGTCTCCTGTAGGTGAATTATTCATCACACTAAATGTCATCTGGCTGGAACTGAGCCCCAACTGAGCCCCATCCTTCTTAAGGATGACTGACACTCTGTTTCATACATAGTGTAGACTCTTAGAGTGGCATACTTCTTAAAAGTAGACTTCATTTCTTAGAATAATTTTAGATTCACAGCAAAAGTAGAAGGTAGAGATGCTTTCATAGGGCATCCCCCAACACACACACACCACCTTCTCTCACCAGCAAATTGCTACCCATGTTACACTCGAAGTACCTTCAAGAACATAAAGAAATGTAAAATTATATGTATCCAGGAATATAACATAATTAAAACAGTAGTTTTGCTATGCTAAAGATCCTATTCCCTCCTTCCTCTATCCTCCTTCCCTCTCTCCAACATTTAGCAATTATATCTTTCTATTGTTCCGATTGTCTTGCCTTTTCTAGAATGCCAGGGGTTGAGATCATATACTTTGAAACTTTGTCAAATCAGTTTCTATGACTTTAATTTGCACTGAAGCTGTACATGCTCAGGTTTTGTTGTGGGTTGTCAGTTGACTGGCTTGGAAACTCGTTTCTTTTTATGCTGAATAATATGCTACTATCTTTATGTATCATAGTTGATTCATTTACTCATTCTTATTTGCTTTGCAGTTTTGTTTTTGGTAATGATGGTTAAAATTACAATAGTCCAGTTTTTGTGTAGACATGAGTTTTCAGATTCCTTAAGTAAACAAAAAGAGAGCAGTTGCTGAGTTTCATGGTAAGAATATGTTTAGTTTTATAAGAAGTTACCAGCCAAACTGTAGTTTGATACAGTGAGTCATGCAGCAAACACTAGTCCATATATCTTTACTAGCAAGTGTTCATTGTAAAGTCATTGGTCTGGTTTGAGGTCTCCAGTTTCTGCTACACTATTGATGCTCGGCCCTCATTGCGACTCCTCTTGGATATCCTGTTTTTCCCCCTTCGTGCACACATCACCTTATGGTAGATTAGGAACAGGGCCAGATCTCCCATACTCACTATGGAGGTACGGTTTAACCACACACCCACCCGTCAATAGGGTCAGCTCTGCTCTCCTGCTCCATTAAGGGGCAGGACCCACTTTCCCAAATGCTGTAGCTGGTAAGGGGGAGAGGTCAGCTCCTTTGCCCACCACAGGTGGCAGGGGCAAAGTGGATGAAGACATTGTTTCTTTGCCATTACCACCATAAGGCACAACAGGGTCAGCTCTACTGTGTTGCTCAGGCGAGGTTCAGAGTCTACTCTCCCTAGTGCTGCAGCTGGTGAGGAGCACAGACTGCTATCCTGCGCTTAGGACCTCAGGACCAGCTCCCTACCTGCCTCAGGCATAGAGAGGTAAGGGTGAAGGGCATCTCTTCTCCATCCATGCTGCCTTATGAGGGGCAGGACCCAATCTCTCATTCTCTCATTTGTGGGTGGCTGACCATGCCCCCATAAATAGGCTCAGCTCTGCTCTGCTGTCCAGACAAGGTACAGGGCCTGCTATCCTGAGTGTTGCAGCTGGGAAGGGGGGGGTTCAGCTCCCTCACCAATGGCAGGCAGTACAGGTGAAGGGGGAGAGCATCTTTTCCTCACTCCCGGCACCACATCACAGATGAGGGAACTAGTACTAGCTATGCCCCATTCATGCCCTAAGTGCTGACTAACTGTGCCCCTGTCTAAAGGGTCACCTCTACTGTACTTCCCAGGCAAGGTAAAGGCCTCTTCTTCCAAGTGCTGCTGCTAGTGAGGGGTTGAGTACCATATCCCACCCTCTTGCAGGTGGTGAGGGGTGGAGGAGAGTATCTCTCCCTCACCCATGCCACCACATGGCATATGAGAGGGGTGTGGCCTTCTCTCCCATCCAAAAGCTCTCAGGGACAGCTCACCCATGACCCTGTGAACAGGATAAGATCTATTGTGCTGCCCAGGTGAGGTATAGAACCCTCTCTTCTCAGTGCTTCATCCAGTAAGGGGCAGAACCAGTTCTCCTTAGCATGGCAGCCAGGGTGGGACCAACTCGGTACAGCCCTTTCTTCTTGACTTTTGGTAGTATCAGGAACCATGGACATCAACAGAGACCATGCTGCATCAGAGCCATGAACCACACATGGTCCTCTGCAGCATCCCAGGCTCAGACATCACCATAACCCGGGGTAGTTATCAAGCTACATACCTCCACTCTTTCCTTACTTTTTTCACCTCTTTAGATATACCCCTGTTCACAGAGCACAAACAATTCTCTCTCTCTCTCTCTCTCTCTCTCTCTCTCTCATAGCACAACATACATTGCTCACAATAATAGTCTTGGTCACGCTGGCACTGGAAGGTGCTGAATGGGCCTGTATTTTTGTCCTCAGAGCCTGCTGTGGGTCTTCTTGTCCTGCTCTGGTGTAGGAGGGTCTTCTCAGATACACAATGAAAGTAACCAGTTTATTTCTTTGACGGAACCGGATTTGATAAGGCAGCAGCTTAGATAGGTGGAGTAGACAGAACGGAATTCTGGGAGAAAGAAAGCAGAGTCAGGCAGATGCCATGAAGCTCTGGCCAGAGATGATGTAGGTTAGAATCTTCCCGGTAAGCCACCACCTCGTGGTGCTACACAGATTATAGAAATGGGTTAATCAAGAAGCTAAAACTAATGGGCCAGGCAGTGTTTAAATAAATACAGTTTCTGTGTTATTGTTTCCGGGGCTAAGCTAGCCATGCAGGAGCCGGGCAGGATGAAAAGCAGGCCTGCTTGCCTCATCACTACAAATTTTCATCCCACCTGGCTGGTCTATTACAACACTGCTCAGTTCATTATGGCACTAGGCAGGACCAGGTTTCCTCATCACAAAGAGATCATAATAGTGCCCAACTGCCAGAGGCACTGGGCAGGCTCCTGAGTGGTGCAGGAGTGTTTCTGGAGTCCTCAGACAGACCAGGGCTAGAAACCTATACGGGAACTTTTAAACTTTCTGACTACTCTCTTTGTGGTCATACATTCCTGCTCCCACGGTATACCTGACAATATCAAATTACGATTCACGCCCTGTGAATCTGAACTTGTTGAATTTGGATCTTGCTTCACTCTTGAGTTCTGTTGTGGGTTCTATTTCTCTGAAAATGTAATTTTTTTCAACCTGAATGCATGTTGTTTATGAATCCTTAACAATGCTCCAATGATGGATAAATTGTTTTAATTATTGGAGGAACATCTTGATTTCCCTACTCAACACTCTGTAAGTCTGTTTATCTGTTTCAACTGGTGTGAAGACACTGTTCCAGACTGGGATGAGTGGAGCTGTAACTCTTTTCTCATCTCAAATTATTTTCTTACAAACAAGTTCTGATATAACAAGCATAGTAAAAAAAAATGCCTTTTAGACATCTGAAAGTATCTTATATTTCTTTTTATAATTTTCTTTCAAGGCTGAACCTGATAATCAGAACTCAGTGACATTACTCACTCAAGATCACTCAACACAAGCCATAGGGTTCTAACCCTATGATATCCACTAGACAGTATATAAGCAGAGACCAAGAGCAATGCTCTGATCTGAACGTCTGGAGAGACACCACCTTTATCTGCCCTGTGGCTGGATAGTGTCCCGTAGAATCCTGACCTTCAAATAAGAGACTATTGTTAGTGACTGGAACTGACCTTCATCTAAGATACATTGCACAGGTGAGCAGCCTTGGGGAAATAAACTTAGGATTGCAGTTAGGAATTGAGAGTGTGAACTTTGTGTGATGAACCTCAGTATAACAAAATATAACTTTTGTTATACCAACTCTGCAACTACGTGTGTATATCCTCTTGCTCAGAACAGCAGGTAAGTGCTGGAGAATGAATAGCTTCCATCAATCCTCTTCTCCCTTTGGTTCTCTGTCAGGCAGATTAATTTCCTGAAATTCACTATCCACTTCCTAAACTTGAAATCAGCTAGCTTTTTACCTCTGAGATATAGACTTAAAACTCTCAGACCACTAACCCTGGGTTACTGGGACTCATCTCACCTGTTTCTTGCTTTAAGAGTAGACATACCTTCTACACCCATATGTAGTGGCATTTCATTTGTATTTTAATAAATAAAGCTTGTCTGAGGATCAGAAAAGTAAAACAGCCACACTGGCCAGCTTTACAAACCAGGCAGCAATGACACACACTTTAATCCCAGTAGTCACACTAGGTTGCCATAGAAACCAGGTGGTAATGGTGCACACTCTTAATCCCAGAACTAGAGAGGATTATAAAGCGGAAGGAGACAGCACACAGTCACAGTCTCATTCTGAGGTTTCCTGTAGGCAGAATCACCATTTCAGATTGAGTTGTATGTAAAAACAAGCGACTGCTGTTTTGCTTTTTTGATCTTCAGGTTGAACTCCAATATCTGTCTCTGAGTTTTTATTAGTGCACTGGCACATCCAATTCCAGCATCTGGAAAACTATTGTCTAAAGACATCTGCCTCCTTTTTTAGCTTGGTTTCCCCCTTTGGTGCTTAATGTTTGATTGATAATATAAACTATAGTGCTCCATCACAGTAGATTTTAATTTAGATGTGAATATAGAATATGATTAGATTTCCACTAAAATAGTCTATAGTTTTTATACATTACAGTGTTGAAGTTATTACATTTTCTTTAGTGTTAAAATGTGTTTCTGTCTTATAGAAAAAGATAAAAGATTCTTATAAAGAAGTAGAAAGTTTACAACTCCCTAAAAAAAAGAGAGAGAGAAAATTGTCACCTGTAAAGATAAGTGGGGATAGAAAAAACTTATTGGAGTCTAAAACCTGGATTTTCTGCTGAAGAAATGAGCCAGAAATGCAAAGAGGATGAACAGGACAGTTGTCAAGTTGTATTTGGATAGTACCCATGTCTGGTAAGCTAAGCCTGATGGTTAAAGCAAGCACTAACCCAAACATAAAAATGCAGCAGAGATATCAAACTGTGAAGAAAATACAGAGTTTGGCATAAGCCTATCAAGTAAGAGAAGCAGATTTGTAAGGGAGAGTGCAGCTTCTAAAGTAGCAGAATGTGGGTATTATGAAAACAAGAAGGGCAAAAAAAATTAGGATGAATGGAAAGGCATTTTACCTTAGAAAAAAGAAGGCTGAAAAGAAAGTGCTAATGTGCTTTGAATTGATATTATACCAAAATAATTAAGATATAAATATATTTATGATATATATATATATATATATAGTGAATAAAGAATCTGTCTTGGCCTGTGATGAGGTAGAACAGAGCTAGATGGAGAAAACTAAACTGAATGCTGGAAGAAAGAAGGCACAGTGAGGGAGAAGCCATGTAACCTCACCAGAGACAGATGTTGGGGATGGAACTTTACCCAGTAAGCCACAGCAATGTGGTGATACACAGATTAATAGAAATGGATTAAATTAAGATGTAAGAGTTAGCCAATAAGAAGCTAGAGCTATTGGGGAAATAGTGATTTAATTAATACAGTTTCTGTGTGGTTATTTCAGGAGTCTGGGCAGCCGGGAACAAACAAGTGGCCTCCTACAACAAATTGTCACCCCACTTTGGATGCCAGATGAAGACGGACACTTAAAAGAAATCTTACACTAGCTCAGAATTGAGTATAATAAAAGGTTATTTATTTAACGATAGACTCACAGATCACAGTCCTCTGCTCGAATGGGGAACAGCAACCAAATCCAGCAGCAGAAAGGGAGAGGGAGCACACACTCTACATCGACATTCATAGTGTAAGAGACCACGCCCAAGTGGGCAGGTAACTTAAAGGCTACTGGCTGAAGGATTTCCTACAGCAGAGAGAGGGCAACATGAAAAAGCAATGCATACTAACAAAAACAGCAAAGAGAGAATAATTGACCTTGTGAGCATGTTTCTAAAAGATTGTGAATGCAGAAAAAGAAATATTATTTTGAGCCATTTACTGGAGACTTTCAAGTCTGATGAAAAAAGTCTGTACAGATGGATAACATGCCTTACAGGATGAGATCTGGGGGACAATAGATCAATGAAGATTTTGGAAAACTCTAACCCCGTATGTGATATATTTGGCCTATGTTATTATAGCATACACCTGAGCAGGTCTTATGAGTGGACACTGCTATTCTTATACCAGACTTGACATTCAGGACATGCGCTGCACATTACTTTCCTAGAAGGCCCTGACAGCCAGAGCTTTGCCACCTTTCCTAATTATCATTTCTGATTGGAACCTAGGCTCCTTCATTAAAGGGCTCTTCATTGAAAGATTTGGGCTGCTGTATTTTGGATTGAATTCAATTAAATACTTTTATATCCACCCTCCCACATCCACTCAGAACCAAGAACATGCAGAAATCTTACATTTAAACCTTCCAGGAGGAAAAGCAGGTTCTACAGCCCTCCAGCACATTGCATGCTATTCCTAAGGAAAGAACCCAAAGTACTGGGGCCTGCATAAGTTTTGACCCATGAATATTGGTCTCTGTAAGGGAATAGGCTGTGGTTATTTCTCTGTGCTCCTTCTCCCAACTGACTCTGCCAACACCAGGCTGCAGTGAAGGGTAGAGAAAGTAACAATTTCACACTGAAATGTTATTACCTCAGCTCCATAAGTAACTTAGAAAGGCTCTGTTACTCACAGGAAGGTTGTTTTCCTCGCATAGCACTTTATCCAAGAAGGATTTCCTTGAAGTTCCTAAAATCTGATTGAAGGTCAGAAAACTAATTAGGGTAATTGTGCTATTCTTAGTAATGAATGTTTAATGTCATGATTATATCAATTAAGTTAAACTTGAGTCTGATTGCTTAAAACACCACAATGGAGTACACATCTGATATTGAAACTGTTTTTTTTTTTAAGATCGGGCACTTCCTGTGTCATATAATTTGAAGTATCACATTTAATGTTTTAACAGTAAAAGGTGCACAGGTTCCTGTGTAATTTTCAACTAAATTAAACATCAGGAATCATTTGCTGGTATTAGAGGGCAGATTTGACCTTTCTGGTGTGTCAGTTAATCATTTGGTAATGTAATGTCTCCAAATCTAAGAGGTAATAAAAGAGGATGAAGACTGTATAATGTTTCAGTTTATTGAAATATTGATATGGGTAATGCCAGATCCCCTAAGAAGATGGTAGTGTCGTGTCCATAAGAACAGTTTTAGTGTTGCTCTACTAAAGCAATGAGAGGAAAATAGGAAAACTTCGACTATTAATTGCAAGGTTATGCAGTTATTCCTTTATCTGCAGACCAAGAGCTCCAAGCCCATAGGTAGAGCCAAATTCTGTATGGGCTGTATTTTCTACATATACCACCCATGAGAAAGTTTAATTTTTAAACTAAGCATAAAAGGAAACTAATAATAATAATAATATAGAATGATTGTAATAATATGTTTTAACAATATTTACTTTGAGTTTATGAATTGTTTGTTTTTAAAATTTCTTATTTGTTGTTTGTTGACTGTGCTTGTGGGTTATCTGTAACTAAAAGGGCAGACAAAAAGATTGAGAATCAGGAACACCTCTGCAATAAGGAAAACTAAGGACAAACATACCATTCACTAAGGTTTCCTAGAATACAGCCATGAAGTAAATATTTTTTCCTGTTTAATCGCTACTCTGATTATTTCTCCCAGGGGTGAAGTGATGTAGGAGGGTCATCTGTCTATGTGTTACTTTCATTGGTTAATA
>LOEQ01000865.1:127088-157940 GCA_001685075.1 Bramus lutescens
ATACACAGATTACTAGATTTGGGTTAATTAAGATGTTAGAGTTAGCCAAGAAGAGGCTAGATATAATGAGCCAGGCAGTGCTTAAATGAATAAAATTTGTGTGCTGTTATTTCGGAGTATAAGGTAGCCGTGCCGGACCTGGGAGGGATGAAAAGCAGGCCTGTGCTCCTAATCACTACAGTGAAGCCCTGTTTTCTCTTTTGACTAAAGACAAAACTAAATAAAAAAAAAACACAGAAGCTGGGGGAGATGGCTTATGGAGTAAGACTGCTTTCTGTCAAAGGAAGGACGTGAGTTTGTGTCTCCAGCACCTGTGGGAAAGTAAGGCTTCGGTCTTCATGTCTGTAACCCCAGTGTTGTAAGGTAGAGACAAGTAGATCCCAGGCACTTGCTGGAGAAGTAGTCTAAGAGAAATGTCAAGCTTCAGTTTCCGAGACAGACCTTATGCTGTCCCTCTCTGGAGTCTGCACTCTGAAACACAGGCGTATGCAACTGTACACACGTGTGCTACCCCACACCCACACATCCCCACACCACCACACACACCAGAAGTCTTCTCAAATTAGAACTTCCTTTATGACCTAATAAATGTATTCAAATTGCAATCTTAAAATCCTTTCATTAATTTTCATTTTGTCATCAAGATTATTTTTATTTCTAGTCTAAAATTCAAAAAAAAAGAATACTGCATTTTTCAAAATCTAAATACTTCTCTCTTTGATTCAAGATCTGGGCTCTCATCTCCTTGTTCTGCAATTAGAATCAACCAAATCATTAAGCAATTGTAAGGGAACATCCTATGTGAATTTCAATGGTTTACATTTTTACTTTATTTTTCAGTGTTAAATAACTTTAGACACAGGAAAAGTGATTTCTAGTTCGATTATTAATCTAACCAAGTTTTGATGCGCTTTTCTTTAATTGAGATAAAAGCTTAACATCATCTCCCGTTAAGTGGCTACTATGTTACATCCTCTATGATTAAAATACAAAATAAAGAATCTAGGTCTTATGGCAAAGATACATAATCTCAGTGTTTGGGGAGTGAGGTAGGAGGATCATTTCCTGCTACTATATATGCTAAGACCAAAGTGTTTGGCATCTAAGTGAGTATATTTGATTTGTTCTGCATACCTTCCTATAACCAGCCCAGCTTCTCTATCTCAATCAATCTATCCATAAATAAATAAAAACATAAGGAAGGAAGCAGAAAAAGAAAAAGAGAATGAGAAAGGGAAGGAAAAATACAAGGAGGAAAGTTGAAAGTGAAAGATACTTGATCCATACTTGGCTCAAATGGACAAATAAGGCTTTCATTTGTTACCATGAATCTAAACAATGCAAATGAAAGTTTCTACATTTTGTGTTCATCAGAGTCAGATAAGTTGCATGCTATTCATATTATCCCAATGCTGTCTTAGGTGAGTTATTAAGATACAAAGCTTCACTTGGAACTCAAAGAAACAATTTCATATGCTGATTATGGTTTCAAAGATGTAGAAGAAACTATATCTTCCTCTAGCAATCATTTCCATTGCTGACTCATCCGTAAAATGATTCCAATACATGTTTAGTGTTACATATCAACTGTTATATTTGCTGACATTTTTCATATATCTTGTCTTATTTACACCTAGAAGAATAAGATTACACAATTCTAAGGATAAAAAGAATTTTATGCCAAATTTAAAGAACGGAATTTGCATATTGGTACTCGTATTTAAAAATCTCAGAAATGTCTCAAGTAACATGTCTTTGAGAATGATGATTTTCATTCTAATTCAGAAAGTATTGCAGTGCCACTGAAGCTGCAATGAAACAGGAGTGGAACTTAGAATGGGAACTTACTATCAATACAAATTGACCTTAAGTAAAAGCTATGACTGACATAAAAAAGGCAAAACAACAACAAAAGGCAGTTCTTTGGAATGATGGTAGAAGGTGACATTCACTTTTAGATGGATGTGTTTCAAGTCTGATATAATTCAAGATAGGTTTTTTTTTTTTTAGTGAAGCTGGTCTGGTTATAGGAAGGTATACAGAACAAGTCAAGTTTACTGTGGTGGGCTTGGGTCTTGCCCTGGTTTTTAATCCTCACTTGTTATTCTCCTACGCCTCCACTTAAAAATGAAATATGTTATCTATATCATTGTGCATTGGAAGTTTACAAATTGTCATTTAAATATTATAGAGTTTAAATTATATGTTGCCTTGAGTCTCAGAGGAGACTTTGAACTTGGGCTTTTGAACAATTTCAGGTCTATTAAAAATAGAAGGAGTTGTGGAGATATACGGAGTGTATTTTACACTGTAGGATATATATGAGGTTTGGGGAGCCAAGGGGTGGAATTTTATGGCTTGAAATGCTGTATTTGTGCATTAAGAATTAAACTGAGAACTGGATTTTGATTTTTAACTTTGATTGCCCACTTGATTATATTGAGAAATGTCGATATTAATGAAAATCTGTGGTGGCATTTTCAGGGATAATCAGATCGTGAGTCTTCAGCATAATGAATGGTTTAATCAATTGATGCATTCGAAATCTGAATAAGCTATTGAAAGGTAGTAGAACTGTGGAAGGTGACTTGGCTCAATAACTGCTGAGACCTTGCCTGGCTCTTGCCGCTTGCTCCTCTGCCATGATGAATGCATTTCTGCTTTGCCAGGTCTTTTTTTTTTATCATGATTTATTGAATTGTGTGTGTGAACAAAGCCAATCTTTTCTTCCTTAACATTTTCTTTCAGGTATCTATTTATAAATATCAATAAAAAGAATAACTAAAACATATGCAGTTGGTTTCTAATAATCCACAAATCTTAAAATTCCTTTGAAATCTACATAATCATTTTCAGAATGCTTTCTAAAGGTTTTACCTATTATACTTCCAGTATGAAACTGAAAACATTCTCAAACCATATTGAAAGCACAGCCAGAAGACATCCTCCAATACTGAGGAAAAGAACCCCACCTTAACTGAAAAACCTTCACAGAAGAGTGTTTCCTTTCCTAAGTGTACTTCATATGGGTATATTTTAAAATGTTTATTAAACTTAAATTAAGTATTATTAAATGTAAATGGTGTGCATATGTGCATTCGTGATCGTATGTTGACACATGTAAACATGCAGGAGGGCTGAGGTCTTTGTTGGGTCGTCTTCTTATTTTGTGAGACTGTCTTTGTTACTGAATCTGGAGCAGCCAGATTCAGCTAAACTGACTGTCAGGAAGCCCTAGAAACCTTCCCATCCCTGCTTTCTCAACAGTGGAATTATAATTTCATGCCAATACACCTGGCTTCTATTTTTTTTAACACAAGAATATCAGGGCATTGACCTTAAGTCTTCATTCTTATATTACAAGTGCTTTATTAAGTGAACCATCTCCTCAGCCTTAAATATATATTTTAAAACATACAGTCATGTATACTTGATTCTTTACATACTAATTACAAAGATATTATTAACTGATGACACTTGGTAAAACAGTGTTTTGGGCTACCTTATATCTTAGAACCTCAGTATTCTAGTATCTCGCCTCAGACTTCTTGGCTAAGATCTTGATATGATTCATTCTTAACTGCTGGATAGCTTAAATTTAGTGTCATATGACAATTTTCAAAAATAATTTCAAATCTCAGTCTTTTCTCAGTCAATTTGCACATTCTATATCCTGGTAAATGAAGCCACCTTACACTAAATATCATAGAAACGTTTCCAAAAATTCTCTAAACTTTCTAAATAATTTTACATGTTTATTATTTTACCAAAACAGTTTTTTCTTTTGACTAGAGCTCTAAAACTTACTTTCTCTTATGTGCATTTTCGAAAGCCCTGAGTTTAGTTTGTCAGCTCCTCTCTCCTTCTAATCATGCTACGTTGTTCTGAGAATGTGTAAATTATGTAATTTCTCTAACTATTTTAAAATATTATATTTTGTATAAGACATAGCCTCTCTTTTTATTCCTCACACAAAAGCTACCTCCCAGTTTGCTCCAATTTAACTGGGTGTTTTTCTTGGTGAAAACAGTGAAATCTCACTTATTTTCTTATATTAAAGTCTAAATTTTACATTATTCCCTGTCTCTTTGAATTGAGAAAAAGATTTTTAAAACCTTGGTGGTGTTTTCCAGCTCTTTGATGTGTAAACGCTGGAAAATTTCATCATGACCATTTCTTTTCAATCGTATCCTTTATCTTTCACCTTAAAAATCATCCTCAGTACTTGGGAACTAGGAGTGTGTCAATTTCAATAGTTACATGTGCCGCAAAATTGTCTATAAATCTGGACCATTGCTATTTTTAAGCTATTTTAACATTCCCCGTCCATTATACGCACCAATATATAGCACTACTAACAAATAGACTTGTAAAACATAAGAATTAAGGATAATTAACTGTTGTTTATTTAATTAAAACTAAGTTTAGTGAGCAAATGGGTACTGTTTTTTCCTTTGTCATCCTTTGATTTTATTTTAATGTTGTTTCAAAGTTTTGCTATAATATTTTTCAATAATTTGAAAAAGAATAATGAATTACTTAGTATTGATTTCACCTACAGTAGCAATAATGGTTTGCCCATGACCTCTGACTCTCATTTGACTTCTGTCATAACTCCTCTCCTAGGCTTTCAAAATTAAATCCCATGACCTCCAGCAAGGCCTCTTAGGAATTATTTACAAGTTAAAGCTTCTGCTGGGTATGTTAAATACAAGTTATATTTAAATACAGATACAATTTAGTAAAAGAATTGGGGCATGTAAGTGCAGCAATTAGAGGAAGAAAGCGAAGTGTTGATTCTGTTTTATTGATGAGAGCAGAGATCTGGAAACCAGGGCCTGGAGTTTTATTCCCAGCTGTATTGCTTTTTGCTGTTATCAGGAGAAACACATTTTATGTCTCAGTTTACCCATCTGGAAAGAAAATTTTCATTTCTTCACTTTATTATTAAAGCTGCCTAATTTAAACTTCGTGAAAACACATGAGTTACAATTTAACATTGCCTCAGTCAAAGGGTACCTTTTTTATTAGAATGATGCTTCCATAAAATAAATTAAGCAAAGCTATTTGTAAGGCCATCATGTAGCATACTATGACTCGTAGACCCAAGTCCAGATTTAAAGCTCAGACACAGATTGTTTCAAAACAAAGACACTATGACCCTGGTAGATCTTCTCCATCCTATGAAGACTCTACAGACAAAACCTAGCTTCCTCTGAACCCTATTTTTAAGGAACATTTGTTCTTAATCCTTTGAAATGACTACTGTTAATCAAGAAGAATCCAAAGACAATGCTCCAATTTGAATATGGACCCAGGATCCAGATATTATAAATTGTTCTCTGCTGATAATATTGGGAAGTACAGTGGAATTCTCAGAGAAAGGGACTGTTGAGTGCTGCTTCGGGGACTGTGGGTCCTACCTCAACTGTGGGATAATCTCAGACTTTCTGTTTCCAATGAGCAATTTGTTCCAGCAAAGAAGCCCTGTTGTAACCACCAGGAGTGCTCAACTGAGGCCAGCAACAACTGTGCTATTTGAACTTGGGGTCAAATCTCCAGGGCCACAAGCTAACCTTGTAAGTTAGTTACTTCCAGGATTTCATTATAGTTATGTGAGACTGACTTATACACTACAGAGATTCTACTCCCCTTCATATCAGATCATATTCAATGTCTAATAATATATTTCAACTTCTACTCTTGATATCAGTAATTGATTTTGCAAGAATTCTCTCTACTTTGATCTTTCTGTGATATTTTTCTTTCACTGACTCCTTTATCAACGTAGAGCTCCAACTTCCTTCCTTATTAGGATAGCCTGGTCACCCATTGTACCATTACAGTTCTAAGTAGAACCTTCCATTGTTTTAATGATAATTTTCTATTTGATGTCACCAGTCTTCTCACACCTAGTGATGAGACTCAGTTTCTCAAAGTAATCTAGTGCACTGGAAAATATTTAGGAAGATAGATAAAGAATAATTAATAGGGAATGCCAAGTAACTCTACAAAGAGGAATAGACTACCAGACAGTTCATCCAGGTCTCCAGCCATAATTTTTAGTCAAGTCATCATTAGTCTTGAACCTTTATTATTTTTTTTAATTCATATTTTCCCAAAGGGAAAGAAAATAATAAATTTCAAGATGTCTTTCAATCATTATGCTATCCTCCTTTGATTGGTTGTTATACACCAAAGCGTTCTATTCAGTCACACTAAGAGTATTGTTTCAGACTCCACTCCATTTAGAAGATTCAGTGACTGAAATTGGCCAGGACAGGATTAACAGAAAGGTACTGGGACTGGGACTCTAGGTAGAGTTCTTGCCTAGTATATATGAATACTTGGGTTTCATTCCTAGCACTACAAAAATAGTAGACAGTCATATCATTACCTAATCGACCTTATGAGTCCTAATGATCATTTTGTTAAATTTGAAACTTCTTGCATTTATATTCTATTATAAAATTGAACCAACAATGCTTTACCCCGAGTACCTCATATTGTCATGGAAACTTAAAGTCATGCTATGGCACAACTTCAGTTAAGATTAAATTAGGACTGTTGGTAGAGATATTTTGTGAATTTGGGGGGATGTGATAAGTTTCCAGCTAAAAGATTATACATACATGGACGCATGTCCTAGTAGGTAAAAGAAGAGAAGAGAGTGCATAATAAAACTGATGAAAATGAAGCTTTTTCTCTGTATTCACGAGGAACACTGCAGATCTCAGACAATTTAAGTTTATCTTGTTTAACAACTATCAAGTAAAAGCAAATGTGGATGCTATGAACATTTTCACAGTGGTTTGAAAAGGAGGAAACATCACAATGACAAACCAGAACACATGTGGAAGAAAATGATAGCTAAGTCACGATAACAGTGCTAAGTCAACACACAAAACTGACACAAAAATCACTTATATTCTCAAGACTCCCAGGAGCAGTACCAGTTTATATGCCAATTTAGGAAGGAGTCACCATAGTTTTCAAATGTTAATAAACACCTATTCATACTCCAAGATGAAGCAATGGATGATGGTTGTGATTATTGTTATATTAAAGTGTTTTGTGAACTATAACATTCTAAACTAAGCAATATAATCCATTACTTACAGATTGAGGTTTTAGTAAAACCTCTGGACATGTATTTTCTATAATAGACATATGATTTTAAAATAGAAAAAAATGCACAAATCTATTTTGTGACACTGGTGTGCAAATCTGAGCCACTGTTGAAATACAGAGCAAGCAAATTACTATGTTTCTCCTGACCTAGCATCAGTCTATTTTTAGATACATGCAGGAGTGCTGTTGCTTAAGGGATAATTAAAGAGCAAAGAGGGAAATGAATTTTAGAGACTCTCTTCTGATTAACTTAAACACATTTATTTTCTCTAGAATAATCTGCATCACTAACAATGCCGTCAACTACTGTTCTGTGTCAAGCGTTTCTGAGAAAGAAGAGAACAGAAACCTCAACTATCAGAGACTCTGCTTCTGCTTGTAAAGGCCTCTCTAGTTCCTGCGATCAGCTCTTTAATCTCAGATACTCCCCGTCTTAGAGATGTCTTTTCCTTTGACTCCAGTGTGCTGAATTTTGCCAAAGTCCAAGTAAACATGTTTTATGCATGACTATGAAGACGAGATGACGGCAAGCAGCAGAACAGCACAAACTGCCCTTCCCACTTCTGCAGTCTAACTACAGTTGACTCAACTGTCTTCCAGAATCCCAATTTGGCTCTCAAATTAAATCTGGGATGTCCCTAATGCATGAGTGATTGCTTCCAGGATGACTGAGGCACTGGGCTTCATTCTCTATAAATGTCAGTCATTTTGTTAGTATTCCCCAAAGCAAACAAATTGTTCAAGAAAGCTTGATGTATGGTAGTCGCCAGAGAAATGCTGGCAATTAAGCCATTTAATTTATTCAGTTCACCTCTACACTAAATGATGTGAAAAAAATAATAGTGAAGAAAATGTTTTCCCCTTCATGAAAATGTACTAAATAATAAATGTATAAGCAAAAAACTGAAACATTAGATAAAATCAAACTCCACTGCAAATAATGCAGATCAGTTATAGTGATCATGGAGCCCGAGGACCTCACAGAATGCAGGAGGGGCATCCTAAGTATCTGTAGCAGAGAAGAAAGATCAAGGCAAATGTCAAGGCTTTACAAAGGGTGTGACCCTGACAGGCCAGAGTAACAGCAAAGCCTGGCAACTGGACTAAAAAAGGAGAGAGTGAACCTAGAGAGACCATCAGGGACTTTGGGTGGTATTGAAGTCCTGGCCAAAACGGGGGCTGCATAAGAAGGGAAATAAATGATATTGGGATGAGGGTTTTAGTCTAAAATGAAACATAGTATTCTGTTTATCAAGATGGCTGAGGGACGTGTGGAGGTTGAAGGATCCCAGGAAACCTACTGCATGAAGGAGACTGACGGAAGCCAGTATACATTGTGATGGGAGACTTCGTTTTATATTTTCCAATGTTCTTAACATAGCTGCAAAGAATATGGTCCTGTGCAACTTTCTTGAGATTCCTTTTTAAAGAAGTCTGTTGCTAGGGAGGTTGCCAAGGAGACTGGGCAAAGCCAGGAAGATGAGTGACTTCGGGATTTTTATGTAGACTAATTTAAATACCAGGAAAGTGCAGCCATGAGTACTTTAATTTTGCAAAGGGGGAAATATGTGAGTGATAAAATATTATTTAAAGGACTATGTCCACCTGTAAATGTGTGTCTGCTATGTGTGTGGTTTACTTATGTATGCATACATATTAGTAGTATGTGTGCAATATATATGTATGTTGTGCTATGTATTTGTTGTTTGTTTTCTGTATTGTGTGTTCAGTGTGTATGCTTGCTCTGTATATGTTGCATGTTCACTGTGTATATATGTTCTCTGAGTCACAACTCACAGTGATTGGCTAGGCCTCACAAAACTACATGTTTTGGGAATATTGTTTAATTTTTTAAATTTATTATTTTAGGTATTAGGGTTGTTTTGCAGCATGTATGTCTGGGCACCACATGCATGCCTGTTGCCCATGGAGGCAAGAAGAGAGTGATGAATATTTTGGAACTGGTATTCATAATATGGATAACCATGAGCTGCTATGCTGGTGCTGGAAATGAAGCCTAGGGTCCTCTTGATGAACAGACAGAGCTCTTTATTGCTAAGCCCAAGAAGCATTTCTTTTAAGAAAATGCAATTCCTGGTTCAAGAAAATTCAGGTGCCTGGAGAGATGCTTCAGAGAGTAAAAGCACTTGCTACACAAGCACTAAGGCCTGTTTTCAAATACGCCAATCAAAAGCTGAACATAGCTGAGCACTTCTGTAACCCCAAAGAATTGGGTTGTGATGGACTGAGACAGAAAGATCACTGGGGCTTGCTAGCCACCAGTATGGCTCAGGATATAGGAAGACCTAGTCTCAAAGGATTAGGATACAAAGTAATAAGAAGTACAACCCATTCTCCACTGCTCTCTGAATCACAAAGCTTTACAGGAGAGAGAGAGAGAGAGAGAGAGAGAGAGAGAGAGAGAGAGAGAGAGAAAGAGGAGAGAGAGAGGTGAGACACAGAGAGAGAGAGAGTAAGAGAGAGAAAAGTGAGACACACACAGAGAGAGGGGGGTGTTGTGTTCTGAATAAGAATAAGAACGACCTTCATAGGCTTATATATTGAATGCTAAGTAATCAGGGAGTGACATTACTTGAGTAGCATTAAGGAAATGTGGCATTGTTGAAGGACACACATCACTGGGAGTGGGCTTTGTGATTTCACAAGCCCAAGCCAGGCCCAGTGTCTCTTCCTGGTGCCTGCAGACCTGGATGCAGAACTATCATTTTCTTCTCCAGTACTTTATCTGCCTGAATGACACCATGCTCCCTGCCAAAATGATAATGGATTAAATCTCTGAAACTAAGTAATCACCAATGAAATGCTTTCTTTTATAAGAGTTTCCAAGGTTATGGTGTCTCTTCACAATAATAGAATACTGCCTAAGACAAGAGGGAAAGTCAAATTGAGATCTTATCAGCTGATCCAATAAGTTAATAAAAATCTAAAAATTGTCCTTAAGACAAAAGTAGGAACAGAAAGAGTACCTTTCCTTAAAAACATTTTAGTAGCATAACAACTCGCCTTAACTTTAAAACCAGACAACAATTGAACAATCATTCAAACATCCTGAGTCCTTAGGAAGATTGCTGAAATCCTCCTGAATTTTAATATCTTTAATTTTAAAATTGGGATAATGATGTCATTGACCTTAGAAAAGAATCTACTCCCACCACTTTGCTAAAACAGCTATTTATTCTTACTACATTCTAAATCATATCCTTCTACCCACATATAAGTGTGCCTACCACCCTCATCAAAGATGCTTCTCTTTGCAGCAAATGGGGACTATCACAAGAAGCCATGACTGGAAATCACAATGGACACATCCACATCAAAGTTCCTGTATGTAGGGCTCAGTGAACAATGAGAAATGGGAAACAGAAAGATTGTAAAATCCCAGATACAGGAAGTCTACTGTGAAACATTCTGTCTTAGAAAATTTGCATAAACATGGAATGGACATTTTAATGTGGATGGGGAACATTTTGAGGAGTCTTAACACAAAGAAATGCAGGTGACTATTGCCTGCTGTGAGGACAATTAGGAAGACTCCCAGAAGTGAGTTCCCTTGTTGGTTCTGCAATGCAGAGTGGTCATCCCCTGAAACCACATACTAACAAACAACAAACAGACCCAACAGGTTTCATATATATATGAATGTAACAAAAATTAACAGAGTCAAAGGCTATCCAGAGTTGGAACATTAAAGGGATTTGAAGAAGATTAATGGGGAGGTTCTGGAGGGAGGAAAATGATGGGGGAAGTGTTATAATTCTATTTCAATTTGAAACTCTAATAAAATAAAATGAGAAAAACTCATCCCGCTTGTGATTGGGGAGGTCAATTTTCACCCCAAATCCATTAAATCATTCACAGCAGGACTCACGTAGAAAACTATCCCCCCAAAGACCCATCTTTCCAGGTCCCTTTTTACTGCTCACCCAAGGTGAAATTTTCTGGCTAGTGGGATCTATGTGTGTTGTTTCCAAGGCAACTTTTTTGTACAAAAATATTCATTGAATTTTAAAGCTGGTACATCTCAAGAACTAGCAATTCCATTTCTCTAAATTTACATTAGAAAAAAAAACACTTGTAACTAAAAAGTCAGCACAAAGTATTCAGGAAAACGTGATTTGTAATATATAGGAAGGAAAGACTTGTTTCACTTTTAAGGGAAGAATAGAAGTTACCTAGCATATGCAAGTCTCCAGTGATACAAAAATAAATCTATAGATGATGGGTAGGTTGGTATAGGGACAGATAGGTAGGAAGGTAGGTAGATAGATAGATAGATAGATAGATAGATAGATAGATAGAGAGCTAATTTCTATAGGGAATATACTGAAATATTTCAAGGAAGTCACAATTTGCCCTGGCGATTCAGTAATCCACATTTCTTTCATTTTCTACCTCTGTTATTTCCCAAGAAGTTGGAAACTTCCTCTAGATGTTTTATATCAAACTGGTGAACAGAGCATGACAGAGGACACTGATGCCTTCATTAGTATTTAATAGACCAGGCCAGATTGCATCGCCCATCTCTTTTCTCTACAGTCCACTGAGCAGAACTGGGTAACTTAGCCATATCCAATTACAACATAGTCTATATACAGGTTCAGGGAATAAGAAAAATAGAATTTTTATGAATAGTCACCAAGTTATGACACAAATATTCCAATATTAACAAATGGGATATACATGTGTCTCTCTTTTTAAAAATATTTATCATATGCATCATAGTGTTTATATGCAAAGAATGGAAAAACCAAACTAAAACTTTAATTACTTTCTATAGTTACTGTTTTTGTTGTAATGATACTTAAAATTTGCTCTCATCACTTCTCTAGAGGACAATACCCCTTCTTTGTTTGAAGTTGTGAAAAGGACTTCTCTTTACTGCCACAAAGCAGGTGCTGTGATGACCTACAGGACACATTTCCCAGAGTCATGGAAGGAAAATAAGCATGAAAGCAGAGTTGGTAGCTGAGTAGCTAGGTATGTGGTACCTCCTGGATGAGGGTAACCCCTGATATTCTAGCCACCACTCTCTCCTGCTCAAGCAGCATGTAGCCTTGTGGGATAAGACCTTATGAAAAGTGGGAAACTAGCCGGGGAGGCATGTGGACTGTGCTACAGAATTTTGTGAGTCTCCTGCTCTAGAATGGGACCCTAGTGAAGTCACTTTTCACCTAGATAAATCTTCCTTGGTTTATCAGGGCTCGGTATAGATGGGTGACTGTTCTTTACACCTCCCAGAAAAAGTCATGCAAGGGAGGCCAGAAGAGATAGAAAGCTTCAAGCTATATGAATAAAATACAGTTTCAAAATCACTGTAAAAATCATACAACTTAATAAAAGTAATGATCAGATAGTCAAATGTACAGAAATAATTTTGTCATGTTTAACACTAAAATGTGTAGTGTCTATTTATGGCAGCCTATACTACCACAAATAATACATGTGCTTAATGGAAATATTAGGAAAGATGTGAGGTCCCTCATTTGACAGTGAATACTTTATAACTAAGCTGACACCAGTATTAACTTTATCAAAAGTCATGTCAGACCTCTCTAAAATTCAATTTACTTATATGCTAAGTTATCTAAATATTTACTTCCCCAGTTTTGCCCAGCACTTTTTATTCTTTCTTCATCTTTGTCTCTTCTAAAAATCTCTGATTGTCAATGTGCCTTAAAAAATGTACCACTGAAAATTAAATGTATTTTCCCATCATAGATGGAACCATGGCCAAAGGGATGGCTACAGAGTAGAACTCCTCAAGGGCAAGAGTTGACAAGGGCTAGAGAGATCACTGTGTCCAATACATTTTTACAAATGATTTATTCTTGGCCTTGACATATTTAGAAAAATTTTGAAAGATGGACTTATTAAGATAATTATCTTTCCAAGGAGGAGGTAAACTTGCCTTGCTAGGCCTCAACAAAGCCTTGCTACCTCTACCAGCCACAAAAGTGGAAGGTTGTCTAAAGGGATACTGGATGCAGGCTCTGATGTTGATTCTGAAGGAAAATGTAAGGCAAATCTATATCCTCCCATGTCCTAGGACAAAAACTGTCAAGTGCTGGAGTCATCCACCCATCACTTCATAGAGCATGACATCATTTCATTCTGAAAATGGGAAGTGTATTTTCTTGGAGATGGATAGTCTTTTCTCCTTTGTCCCAAGCGTGGACTGTCTCCTCATGTGTTTTTAGGAGAGTAAACAGGTAGCAGGACCACCAGGACCTAGGAACATTCTTCATTTTCCATTCTTGTTTTCACCAGTGCTAATTATGAGGTAGCGTCTGGTCTCAATAGCGTTGCAGCCTAATAACAATATATGACTAACAATCCTGTTTTATGTGTAAAATACAAGTGCATAATGTATATGTTTGAGAATATCTATATTTATATGTAATATATATTTATATATAGATATTCATTTATTGCACACAACTCTTCAAAAATATCATTAACTTACTCAGTAAAAACAAATTACTCTCTTTGTAAATACATCAAGATCTTCATTTGGAAGAGAGTATCAAATATAACAACATGGAACTGTGTCATTCTGTATTTTACTGTTGTGTTCATATGCAGTTCATGTACCATGACTATATATTAGCCTGTGTTTCCATTATCAAGACTAACATTGTAACAATATTCAGGTGAATGTTTTCTTTTCTCTTAAAACTGTAATTTTATAGTGGGTACCAGTGAGGCAAGAGTTGAGAGAGAGACAATTTTAGAGGGCTTCACACAAGCTTCTACACATATGAAAGAAACCTGTGATGAAGAAGAAAACTGTCTGCCTCCCTTTCTCAGGACCAAATACAACTGGCTGAAGTAACTAGTACCAAAGAGAAAGAGTCTTGGATGTTTGAAGGTGGCCCATAATACATTATACTCAACCCACACCTCTGGGAAGAGATTTGAGATGCTAATGAGACATATGATACATTAAGCTGTTTGTAGAACTACATGTACAAGATGAGAATTTTACAGAAAGCCCACTCTGTACAAATGACTGAAAATCTTTGTGTTAATGACATAAACCCCCAAGACTTCTAGAACAGAGCTATTTGAGGTACTAAACTCCATTTTCCCTGCTCCAGTCCTCTTCTTCCTGCTTTGAAGATTTTACTATCTTTTCATAGACTGTCCCTGTTCATGATACCAGCCCTGTGTGTCTGCACAATGCCTCATTTAAATTCAAGTATGTAAGAACCTGGATGCTGTCAGGAATTGCCCCCTGGATCCCAATATCTGCTGTTATCACAAATATATAGCTCAGTACTATTCCTTCTATTGTACTTATGTCTGATCTTTAATAATGAAACTCATTATTTCATTATAAATTATGTGCTTCTTTTACTTTTTCATTAGAATTAGGTCATAATTCTCATAATATTGATTTTTTTTCAAGTGTAAAACATATGTAAACAAGGACTTAATCAGTCTGGATCACCATAATACAATTCCATAGACTGAGTGACATAAAATAATCTTACCAGAACACTAGAAGCTGGAAACAGGGGCTGGAACGGCCAGTAGTGCCATGTTCTGGTAAGACTACTCATTCCTGGATTGCAGAAGGATGTCTTTTGTTTGTTATCATATGATGAATATAATGAAACTTCATCACAGTCCTGTCCAACTAGGTTTCCACACTATGATATCATTTGGCAACATTTCCTGAAGACCCTGTTTTTAGATATTGTCACATTTGTGATACTGTTGAAACATACAAATTTTTAGAGGAACACATTCAATACAAAGCATTAGGCTATTCTATATTTATTTCAAGATGGTGAATTGAATATTTCAAGGGATTCATTATGGAAACAGAGGAACTGGGCTTGATGGTGTTATGAAGCACTGGTTTAACATTCTGTTTGTTTTAAGAACATTGTGGCAGATAGACTGGATTTAGAATAAAAACATCTTCTTCTTAAGGAATATGGGTGGGTTATAAATTTGTCATGATAAACACAGTGAGGGCTCTCTGGTGAAGCTCCTGGCCAGGCGCTGTTGTCTGCCTGCTCTTGTCACTCAGGTTCCTGCATGATGGCAGTGACTCTCAGAGAGTAGACTTTCCGATCACTGGGATACATTTAATTCAAGCTCAGAGAAAGCAGAAAGTGCCACGTTGGTGTCTTCTGAGAACTGTTCTAATCCAACAATGGTGGGAAGCTAGCACATGCTTATTCCAGCTCAGCCACACCTCTAAGGTGAGGGTTTTTTCACATACTGTCTTTGAAAGCCCTGGAACAATTGAGTCTGTGTTTGCCCCCAGTGTGCTCCAATTCTAAACGTTGGATATGTCACTTCCTTGTGTTTTGAATGGTATTTTTTTCATTTCAGTTTCTAGATTCACCTTCCAAGCAAATTACTTGAACTTCAGTCTATATTTTGGACTCTCTGATGATAAGATAAATCTAAAACAGTTTGCAATTTTCATTCACATGTTGGTTTAATTATTCTCCACCACTTGTGGCTTTATTTTGGATCTCTGAGAACACTCTAACTCAGGCTCAAAGACCAAGTAACATATAACTACTTTGGGCACTAGAAGTTACTGATAGAAGAACGAAGGTTAGGAATGAAGAAAAGTCAGAAAAAACATGTGTCTCCCATGTTGTTTGGTGGCATTTGTGACAACAATTTTGACAGATCTGAAGGGCCCTTTTTCTCTTTGGATCAAGTCCTGTATCATCTATGATGTATCATCTATGATGGTTCTACATTTTACAAGACAATCAAAACTTTTGACTGTAGAAAAGCACATCTCCCTCATTCAATTATGGCATGGTACACAGAGACATACTGCATACGTTGTTAGAATAGCCAGTGTCATACAGTGAGTGACAGGATGTGAGCTGGAAAATTAGAAAACAACTGAAGGAAGACCTCATTTGCATTGAAGAAGCATGGGATGTACTCTGTTCAGCAAAGTTTCTTGAGTCTGTAAACTTTCTCCTACTTTGATTTTCCTATAGAAAGCCCATCACAGTGTTAAGTTTCTCAAAACAACTTGAATCTTTGATTCCACAAAGCAAACAGATTTTTCATGTATTTCAGTAGCATTTCCTTTTTGAGAAACAAAATTGTTCTCCACTAAAAGAGATTTGAATATTTTCCAAGGAGATGTGTCTCATAGCCATGAAATATAAGTAGAAAAGAGGCAAAGAATGTGATGAAGTGGAGGTCAGAGTAAATATCAGGAGAAAAAAAATTATAGACTCCATCATCCCACTTTAGGTAATGAAAATTAAAAGAAGAAAATTTAAAAAAATTCTAATTGAACCTCAAATTTCCATGTAACCAGTTTTCCTTGGATGTTCCCTGATTTTGCTGCTTTGGTCAAAATTGTAGTTCACAATTCAGATCTGATAGAGCCAGATACACTACCTAAAATTGACATTACTTCTTATATTTCAATGAAACCAACCATCTCAAATTTGTAAGTTAAAGTTCTATGAAGAATAGTTGCATTAAAGCAATTGGTGAACTTAAAAATAGTTGGTTTTCGTTTTAGCTTCTTCACACTGTAGAAAAGGCTGCCCTGAAAAATTATTGCCAAGAACTGAATTAATAAACAGAAAGTTAACAACCCATAGTTGAACACATATATCTAGCCACATTTGCAGAGTATCCTGTGTTTCAGAGACAAATGGATTTACTGTATGTCTTAGCTAGTTTTAAGTCAACATGACACAGCCTAGAGTCATCTGAAAGGAGGGAACCTCAGCCGAGACAAGCCTCCATTAGATTCAGCTGAGGCCTTTCTCTTTCTTTTTTCTTTTCCTTTCTTTTCTTTTCCTTTCTTTTCTTTTCTTTTCCTTTCTTTAATCTATTATTTTTTATTATTTAGGAATTTCATACAAAGCATTTTGATCACACTGGCTTCCCATTCCTCCCAGGCCCATGCTCTCACCCTGTGCTCCCCTTCCCCCATCCTCCAAACCCACCAAAAACACAGTTTGCATTGCTCATATGCTCGTTGGAGCGTCATCAAATTCCAGTAGCCAGCCCCTTAAAGATAACTGAATCCTTTCCCATGCCCCCACCAGAAGCCAACAGCTGTGAAGAGCTATACTTTCAGCATATTTATTACAATTTTTATGTACTTTCCTCAAAGTCTTCTTGCCTAGACTGCTTCTTTATTCTTGGGGGTGGTGTGGGAAGTGAGAGAGGTTGTTGCAGAAGCCGTCAACATCTTTCATTCACAATTACAAGTCTGGAGTCATCAATACCACTGCAACAGATGCTTTTTTGCCCATAACAGCCATTGGCAGCAAGGATCATGAACTTCCACATGGTTTCCCTGAGGCTACACAGATCCCAGACATCCACATGGTCTCTGGAGACATCATGAACCATAGACCTCACCATGGCCACAAACCAAAGATATCAACAAGGGCTTCATTGTCATTAGTGACCATTAGTATTACTTTATTTTCCAGCCCTATCTCTATGACCACATTTCAGCAGAAGTTGTGATTAGTTAGAGATAAATTAGAGCAGCTTTGACAAAATGTGTTTGATTGATGTGGACAAGAAGGGGGGTCAGCAGAGCGTTGCATTTCTATAGAAGATCCAAGTGCTTTCATGTCTTCACATCCCAGTGCACTCCAAGCCTCCACAGTTTTCTTTTGTAGGAGATTGGCAATTTCCCTGCCATCACTGTATGACATTTTCCCAGACTGGCTGTCAAAAACTAGGGCATTGAATTGCATGCTTTCCAAGCAGTTTCCTTCTTACTTATAAAAACAAGAATTGCACACTTCTGTATTACATTTAGCTCAAATTTACAGGTTTTCATTAACATGGTAACAAATCCATAATCTCTAAAAATACTTTTGTTGTTTCTATATTCTTACAAGGCTTCTACAAATTAAGTCAGATTTTTATTCTAAGGAAGAAGCACAATATATTTTTATTATGAGTGGAGAAGTAGTGAGCTTTGTTCTCTTTGTGGCCTTAGCGTACTTTATATGCACACCCAGCACCCATTCACCTCCCCCTGTATCAAAAGTCATTTTGCTCAGGGATAATTAAGCAAAACTAACTCTCAAGTAATGCTGGTCTGTGCCTAAGTCTCTTGTTGGTCTTCAATTTCCTAACTGCTATATGTATGAGCTTCATCTTGATATACTACTTGATATGACTTTCTGAGGTTACTCACATCAGGATTTTGATAGAAGACCAGGCTTAGAAACTTGAACCTACAATAAGAATTCCAGCTATTATTAATGTAGATAGTTTAGAGACAACATTGAAAAAATCCCTATGGAATTTTAATAAAGATTTCAGAAATTTTAATATAGTAAGAGTGTAGCCGTCCCTTGTTTCTCACACTGATCTATGATCTCCATTTCAGAACACATGGCCCAAGTTCTGGTCATCCACAGCACAGAAAGTGAAACAATCCTCTGAGGATACTTTAAAGAGTCTGGTTCATGGAGTGCTTTCTCTCCTGATCCCTAGCCATCCAACCAGCACAAACCTGAGTCAAGATCAGAGACCAAGCCTAGAAATATGGATTTTAAATGGCTGAATAAATTGTTCTGCTATACAAGGAAGGTGGGTGATTATAGAAGGAACTGAAGATAACCAGCATCTGAAAGTATTAAAGGGTAGTAGAACGCTTTCCTTTCAGATAGGGAATATAGACAAAGATCCTTTGACTGAATCATACCAGATGATTAGAGTGTTTGTTCAATGACTACCTGATGCTTGAATTTTTACCAAACTTATCCATAGAAGGAAAATTAGTGTGATAAGCACTCAGGAGGTGATTCAATCAGCAAATGCTTATGATGACGGAGTTCATATCAGTTACCAGCAAACACCTATGTAAAAAGCTGAATGTAATGGCATTCTCCTGTAACCCAGTGCCAGAGAGGAGGAGGACGAAGACAGTAGGATCACAATGAATATCATTGGCTTGACAATCTAATTGAATTAATGAGTTTCAGGTTCATTGAGAAACCTTATCTCAAAAAATAAAGGAGCCAAGGAAAGACAACTGACATCAATCTTTGCCTTTCACACCCATTCACATACACATACAATTATACCAACTAACAGAACACAAGCACACACAAACACTATACACACCTAGAAAGTCATGATAGGTACTTTAAATTAGATAGATAGATAGATAGATAGATAGATAGATAGATAGATAGATAGATCAGCATTCCCATTTCATAGGCAGCAAAACTTCTGAGGTTCAAAGTCATATGATGATGTAATGAGTGACGCTTTCATGTCTGTCTGCTGTCACATCAACTCACTGATATTTCTTTCTGTTCACTTCCTACCCCAACAATAACCATTACCACTTAATGGAAATGAAATGATTCTAAAATACTCAATATCATGGAAGAGAAAGGAAAAATTCACAGTCTAGTGTAAAGATTCTAAAACACTTACATTGAATGACTTTAATTTTAAAATAGTCAAATTGGAAACCTTTCTCAGTCAAGAATATTTTAGATTGGAAAACTTTTAGAAACCATTAGTTTGAAGATCATTTCTCATAAGAAGGAAATTGACATATGTGTGTGATTGCCAGGACTCTGCTTTAGATTAAGAATCAAGACACTCAGGTTCCTAACACAAACTTGTATCAGTGAAAATTAAAATTTCTAAATGTTTACGTGTCTTTGAAAAGGGAAGTCTATCTCAAAAGGATGTTGAAATAAGTAATGTCAGCATTGTAAGGAGATGAGAACATAAACACACAGCACTTAATAAATGTGAGATTTCCATAAAGGTCTACAAAGAAAATGTGAAAAAGTGATTCTGAAGTATGTGTCAAGCCTGGCTTTCTCCCACTGTGTGTTGTATACAGCACACAGTCCAGGTGTTAAGAATATTTACTCTCAGAACCCTAGGAGCATCCTTCTCATCTCATTGGCAACATTCCTGGATGGAGAAAATAACAGCACCTCCACCACTGTGTATGTGTGGGGGGGTGGGGAGAGAGAGAGAGAGAGAGAGAGAGAGAGAGAGAGATGTGTCTATGAATATATGGTGTGCATTTGCACATATGCCGTAGCAAGTGTGTGGAAGTCAGCAGAAAACCTGAATTCCGCCTTTTCTTTACCTTCCATCTTATTTGATGTAGCGCGTCTGTTGTTTGGTAATGCATGGACCAAGATAATTAGCGTGTAAGCTCCTAAGCATTCTCCAGTCTCTGCCTCTTATTCCACCGTAGAAGCTATGGATGTTTGATGTGCACTCTCATCTCACTATCATGGGTTCTGGAGATTCGAGCACAAGTCCCTGCACAAGCATGACAAGGGTTATACTCACTGAGACATCTCCCTAGCCTCTGGTTACCTTTTCTGTTGATGACAAAGTGATTTCTCTAGGTTTTTCCTTCATAAATTTTGTATGAAGAGCCTTCCTTCTGGGACACTGAATGTATCTTAAAGCTCAAGAATTATGATTATCTTTATTGATTCTTTATCAACTCTGACAAAAGGACTAAAAATTCATTTAGAGCCATGATGTAATTGACCCCTCCAAATTCCATACAGCGAGTGACAGGTTATGTTAGAAAGCCAGTTTGATGCTAGAAAAAGACTAAGAAATAATAACTATGTATATAACTAAAAAAACTAATTCTTATGGAAATTATGATTCTTTTGGACTCACACCTCTCATTCCCGATCTTTACTATCTTTAGATTTCCCATCTTTTTAATGTTTGGACAGGGGAGGATACAAGGAATGATAACTTAAAAACATACCAACTTTCCCTCAAGAATTGCTCTTCATAAAACCAGAACAATTTGTAAAAATATAAAACCATGTACTATATTGAGTAGTGCAGAGATTGAAACACTTTACATGACACATTTGTGAAACATGAACAAATTATCCCACTCCCTTGCCTGCATTCCACAGGAATATTTTTAAATGATGGTGGGTTTCACATTGCAATACCAAAACCAAATTGAGAAGGCTACGTATTTTAGAGATAAATACACCTGAGACAAAGTTTATCCATTTAACCTTCTTGAGATTATTTTTAAAGAGACTATAAGTATCTACTGATGAGATATTTGAAAGGGTATACTTCTGAGCACAAAGCAAATGATATCCATTGGTTTTATGGCTATAATGAGTGTCTAACATGCAGTCTCTTTAACAATTCAATAGAGATGATATAATCATGTCTGATATTTGCAATGAACCTAAATTCCAGCTGAGGTGAACTCACACACACACACACGCACATGCACACACACGCGCACACACGCACACACACACACACACACACACACACACACACACACCATCTCTCTACAGAGTTGACTATGGATCTAATTAGACAAAGACACTGAGAGTGGCAGCGCGCAAGTCCCACATTGCCTTTGAAAAAAGATTGGTCATCCTATAGCAGGCAGCTCCATCTCTCCCCGGCTACACACATAATTTGCATGAGTAGGTGGCTTCAGCCCTTAATCAGCATGACTCATTTCCTCCCCAACATATGAATCAAAAAAATAGCACATGACTAAGTCTCCAGGCCTCAGTTGGCTGATGCTAGTCTCCAGGAAACACACAAATATTCAGCTGCATTTCAGAGAAGGAATTCTCCTTGATGAGGGCACTCTGCAACTCTTTTGGAAACCATTACAATTCAGCTAATGGCAAAAATTCTGAAGATATTTGTTTTCTCAAAATGTGTTTTAGTGAAATAAAGTTGACTGATTCCTTCTATATGTATTTTAATGGAGAGAAACATCTTAGGAATTTATACTTTTTGTATAACATTTATTTTTAAAAAACATATAATATACTTGTCTACAAAGCTCTTTGATCACATCTATTCTCTACTTCCCTCTCCCTCCTTCTCTCGTCTTCCAATTTCTCTTCTTTTCCCAATATCCCCACTACTACCCTCATGTTCCTCTTTTCCTTACTTCCTTTCTTTTCTCTATTTTAGGACCCATCACTAAAGCATAAAACAGGAAGAATAAAATGTGGCCTAAAATCTCTTTCCTGACCTGTGGTCCACTCTCTCAACAGTTTCTTCTCCTACCTCTTTTGTGCCTGGGTGTGATTTCTGTCTTTGCAAGCAAGCTGGAAATAGCCTCTGCTGTGCATGTGCTTGTGGGGGTGGAGAGAGATAGAAGTGATGTGGAATAGAAAGCTATGGTGGCAAATGGGAGCAAACCCCTCCCACAATTCCCTAGGTTTGCAGGATTGTACGAAGCACACCAGATATTCTGCTGACCATTTTGCTTTGCCCAGTTCTGGTTATCACCCTGTGACTCACTAACAGAGTCTCCACCCTTATCTGAAAGCATGTGGGAAACTGGTTTTAGCCCAATAACACAGACACAGTGACTGCGGTGAAGCACAACACCTACTGTATGCTCTCATACCTGCTGATCTCCAGAGCAACTTTTGATATGCCAGCAGTCTGTCCATGCAGGAAGAAGACACACCATCAAGAAAACACATGGGATATAATGAATGCTCCCCACTGCTGTCAATGCTGAAAATGCCTTTTTTAATGGTCTCCTCCTCTTCTCCTTTCTTTTCCTTTTTCTTCTTTTTTCTTTGCCCTCCCGTCTCTTACTTTTTAGTTTTTTTCTTTCCTTCCTTCTTTCTTCTCCCTCCCCTCCTTCTCTCATTTACTTTCTCTTCTCAGCACTCTACTCGTATACCTCCGTTTCTTTAACCCCACTTCATTGCCCTATGAGAAAGGCACTTCCCAACCTTTTCAGAGTCTTTTCCTCCTTAGTATCACTCTTTATTTCTAGAATGGATTGATAATAAAAAAAATTTTCAACGGTGAAATTCATTCTAAAGCCTTCCACTTAGTGTGTGAGGGTCAGGGATTCAGTGTGTACATAGAAAGCAAGAGTTTATTTACCCCAGGACTCAAGACGTAAGGAGGGATGACCAGGAGGATAATGTTATGGCCACCACAGATATCTGCTGTTTTACAATTAAATTCCACTCAAAATACTCAACCTTATGGGGGTGGGAAATGGATGAGGCAGCCAAAAAGACAGAGTGACTCAGACACAGCAGTCAACTGGGAGAGATGGTTACCAAGCAACTGTCTCAAAGGCTTCCTAGCAGCTCCCTAGAGAATCCTGCCCCCTTTCCAGTGAACCCTGCTTGCTCAGGCTGTGATTTCTACTAAAGTATATTTCTCATTCTGTTTTCACAACTTGTGTTCACTGTCCATGATTCTCTAAGACTCTATGTCAATGATTATCCACACTCTGTATATGATGACCTTAACTTCCTCCGAGTTCTAAAGCCTCATTCATATAGTTTGATTATAAAACATATCCAACCTGTACTAAAACGACTGGGTCACTTTAAGCTGATTCTTCTAGAATCTAGACTGGGTTATTAAGATGTCTATTTTCTTAGTTACTTAGTATGACATTAAGAATTTGTGACACACTTTATGTAGGTTTTATTATGTTACTTTAGATATGGCCATATTCTATTAAAAAAAAGAATCAGCCATAGAAAATGGCTGCTCTCCACCACCTGTGCTACCCAACCACTATTAAACCATTTCCCAAAGTTGGATTAGTGTTGGGGCTCTCTTTACTCTAGACACTTAGGAAGCTGAGGCAGGAGGATCACTGAGTACTGTAGACAGAAGTTTCTATTCCACTGGTCACATAGCCATTCAGTCCCAAAGAAACATACAAAGGCTTATATTAATTATAAACTGTGTGGCCTATTAGCTCAGGGTTATTCTTAACTAGCACTTACAACTTAAGTTAACCCATAATTCTTATCTGTGTTCAGTCATGTGGCTTGATACCTTACTCAGTGAGGCATTCTCATCTTGCTTCCTCTGTGTCTGACTGGTGACTGCACCTCTACCTTTCCTGTTTCCAGAATTCTCCTAATCTAGTAATCCTACCTATATTTCCTATCTGGATACTGGCCAATCAGTGTTTTATTAAACCAATATGAGTGACAAATCTTTACGGTGTACAAGAGCGTTATCCCACAGCAGTGTCCTGAAGTTTGAGACCATCCTGGATAACATAGAAAAGCCCTTTACCTCAAAAAACCAAAGCTACACAAATGAACACAAACCAAACAAATGAAAACGTTAGTGTTTCTTATCTAAACTTCTTATCTTATTTATAATCTATTACTCCTTTGATCAAAACAAAAATTAAACTTTGTAGCTATTTTTAAATAATAAATTAGTTATGCCACTAAATAGCAAATTGGCCTACATCGCAAAGAAGTAAATTTTTTCTTTCATTTGTTTTGCTATTTAAGTTCTTTTATAAAGTGCCTCAAAAAAAAACCCTGCAAGTTTGTTCATGTTGACAATCATTTTTTTGGAAAAAATAGAGGAATCCCAATAAGTCTCTAGCATGTATTCTGCTTGGGTTTATGTACTCGTCATTTCTCCGTTCAGCAGGTACCAAGATAATAGTACTGATATGGAATAAAGCACCAGCTCTTGGAGCAAGGGGATCCAGTTCTGAAGGGAAGAGGTTAGCCAGAAAAAATGTTGTATAATGTCTCTGCTCCTAACAGTTCTTTTTCTCTCATGAGGAAGCATTGCAACCAAGTCTCTTGTAGCCACGGCTGGGTTAAAACTCTTTATGTAAGTGATGATGACTTTGAATTTCTCATCTTCCTGTCCCAACTCCAAAATGCTAGGATCAAAGAAGTGTGCCATTATTGTGGCTCTTCTAACAGTGTATCCTCAGGGTCAAGCCATTTGATGACCCATTTATAAAGAAATTATCTCTTAAGTTGAAGCATTTTATGAAGTAATATGTCAAAAATATATACAAATTAAATTAGTGAAATTAATGGAAATTTAGAATATATGCTACTCCTTCTAGTGAAATACATATGAAATATATTCTACATGAGTTTCCCTTTGCATCTTTGTGATGAGTTTCTGCCATAGTTTTCTATTTTTAGTGAGTATAGAATAAGTTCTAGAGCTCAAAGCATGTGGTTTTACCCTATTTCTGCCACATATCACATAAAATTTTGGATAATCATGTGATTATTTTGAACTGCTTTATTTATGAAGTCCAATGTGAATCATAGCTGCTCATAAGCACTGTTATACACTCTACATCACACGGTGTTTTATGTATGCAGTCTTATTAATATTCATTAGTATATGAGGTCAGGCCAAGCCTATAGGGAGAAAAGCTGATAGAGATGATGATGATGATAGCACTTATTCCAGTATCTAGTGAAGGATCCTTCACAGCTGAGATAAATGATATTGTCTTCCTTTAGCAGATAATGTGGATGAGGACCTAGGGAGGCAATGTTCTGCCTGGTTTCATACAGTTCAAAAGATACAAAATTAGATCCTGACTCCAATGCCTGTTTCCAAAGTATAAACTCTTAAACAGAGTGCACTGCTGTCCTGAAAATACCTATTGCTGCTCATTCTCACATTGGTCAGACAGACCTGTGAGCATGACATGATTTGGAAGCATTGTATTGATATCTATAAATTGGGTCTAATCCCCACTTCTTCTTGAAGACATTGCTCATTTTAATAATCAGCAAGCATTGTCAAATCCAGCAATTCATTTTTGTAGAGAAAGCTGACAGAGTGGACGTGTCATAGCCATTTGTTTATGCGTTATCTTGGCTGAGCTGGGGCTAATGCAGAATAGAGCAGCTGCAATAGAGAAGTACATAATTTGTAAAACCTGAGCTGCTTGATCCTGTAAAACACCAGATAATAAGTATCTCAATTCTTGCAGTCATTACCAGTTAATTGAAATGCAACCAATAAACAAATCTGTAGAATATTCTTGTGATTGAAAAGTGCTAATTGTCATTAGTGATGAATTAGACAGATATATTGAAGCATTGGTAAATCAGCTGTTACAGAGCTGACAGGAACGGCAAGCAGCATGTAAGAACAGATATCCTGTGGCCTGACTGTCTCCACAGACCTGGAGTGAATGCTCTTGTATTTGACAATGGAAATCACTCAGAGATTGTTCTTGTTTTTCAGAGGGGAACCCTACTATGCAGGCTTGCAGGCCTCACAGCAGATTATAACCTATGAGAAACCTAAATGCAACAAGACTAATGCACTATCTACCTCCATATAGGAGGAGAATGCAGTTGGAATTGCAAATCTCTAAGAAGTACTGTACAGAGAATGAAAGATGGGGGTGCACTCTACTCTGGTACATTCAGAAATTTTATTCTTAAACAAAATTTAAATCACATGAACTTATTCTTAAATGTGAAGCATAAAATACCCATAGCACTGTGTTCTTAACCTTGATTGGGAAGTTGATTTCAAGCGTCTGACTTTGGCTTTGCAGTGTAGTGTGTAGCAAACAATGCCCAGTCGATTATCTGGGATGAATACTGTGCATGCAGATTTCCAAGACACCCACACCCCAGAGATAATGCCAGGGAGCTAATCAAATGCTTTTCTGCCTGCACAACTGTGATACCCAAAGCTGCTAGGAGCATCATTTTTAGACATCCGTGGGAGGGATTCTTTTTGTAATTCCACATTTCTTCCACTCCCACCACATGTCTAGGCTTTGCCTCCCAGAGGCACTGCTACCCTTTCAGAGATTTTCCTTTCTTACCCCCTGCTTTTCTCCTTCCCCTCCTTCTCACCTCCCTGCCATGGACTCGGAAGCCCTCTGGGCTAAGTGGCCCTCTAGTGTTATAACTGATGCTGAAAGAGCCAGCAGAACTCTACCAGAAGGGAATAACTGACCCAAATTGAATTCCCAGAATGAAGCTCACCATTACCCTCTCCCCAAAACTTGCTTTGCTACTTTTACCCCAGGTATCATGAAGTAACTAAACTAAAACAAAAGACATTCAACTCTGATATCTTTTGACTAAATGTCAAGTAAAAGTTACAAACATGGAATAGGTACTGGGCAAAGAGGACTTCCAATGATCAAAATAATATCAGGTGATTTAGCTTGATGGTAAACAAGATGTGAGAAATTGAGCTGGCCCTGTGTTAAAGCAAATCTATCTCATGGCCTGTGGGGTCCAAACAAGAAAAGTTGCCAAGAAGAAGCTGTGTTTAAGTTGTGGTATAAAAGCCATAAATGAAATTTCGCCCAGAATAAGTTAGAAGAAAATGTTTATGCCATAGAATCAGAGTGAGACCCTGAAGGAAGAAAGATCCTGTCAGGAATGCAGGAATCCAGGTAGGATTTGCTAAGGCCATATAGGTATGAGCTTTGTGGTCTCAACTCTCAAACTCTAGATAAATTGTTTAACCTTTCTGCGGCTCAGTTTTGTTGTCTATAAAAAGATAATAAATGTACATCTTAGAGTAAAGTCTAAAAAAGGAGTGTCTAGATTGGTATAAGGGACAATAATGACATAATTCTATTAGGGGCATTTTTAACTGATAGACCTCTTAGCTGAGATAGTATTAAAATAATAAAAAACAAGACATATTTTTCTTAAATAAAAGAGTTCTGGAGTTAGGTGTTCACTAGTAGTGTTGGTTTAGAAGATTCATCTGACCACTATTTGGGGCTTTTTTTTCCCTGTCATCGAACCACAGGGCTTCTCTTCTAATCCAGGAGTGCACAGTTGAGCTATATCCCCCAATCCTCTCTACTTTTTATTCTTCTTCAAAATTTGCTTTTGCTTATTGATTTTGTGTTTATTCCTGATATGATACACACACTGAAGGAAAAAGAAAGATGAGAAAGTGCTGGTACTGGGCAGATGTGATCTCTTTTAGGAGGAGCAATAGCTTTTTTGGACAATTATACCCACAATAAATTGATCAGAATTACCTCATGTGATGATACTCAGTTCAGTGGAGTCTTGGGTAAGTATTTGTGTAGATTTGTGTCTCTTTCCTCAGTTGGAATTTTATCAGTAGATGTAGATGTCAGCCAGGATTGGGGATCTCCGCCGTTGTACTGTTGGCAATTTGCTTTGTGCCAAGCTCCACACTGAGTGGAGTCATTTCACTCTTCAGGTTAATGTAATAACATTTATCGTTAGAAACTTATCAAATAGGAGATAAAGACACACACACACACACACACACACACACACACACACATATATATACTATATAATTCAGAAAACATAGTTAGTGACAGTGTACTCAAATCCACATAATTTGATTCTAGGACACTTTTCTTTCAATATTTCTGGAAAGTATGTTCTTAACTGTGAGTGTTTATAGTCGTAGACATTTTTTGCTGTTGTTGTTACTGTCTTCTTTGCTTTTTAGCTTTTGTTTTACAGAAAGTGTTGCTAAATTGCCTAGCTGGTCAAACTTAAGAGTTCAAGCTCTCATTGAATTCAGATCATCTTCTTGCTCTGGTGTCCTGAGGAGCTTGGATCACACATGTAGCCTGCATGCAACTATTAAAGAGTGTAGTTAATACCATAAACTTTACTGTTTCCCTGACTTCCAACTCCACAGCTCTGGCATATAACTCTTTGCAAGCTCCCGAGGTCCACACTGCAGCTACCCTCCCACACCTGTCACTCTCAACTGTTCTTCCTCAGAACATAGTTCTGTGGGAAGGTTCTTTAAACTTCTCCATCACAAAGGCAATGCTTCTAATAAAATATGATAAATATAGATGATTTAAGTCCAAAAGACTTGAGGTTCTTCTTTTTGGGCTTGTTCCTTAGCTGCCTCTAGGTTTTGGAGGGACCCTGGACTACCTCTAGAGGAAGGGACCCTGGGCTAGATATTCACAACTGGGAAACAACTTTACAAAAACCTTCTTTACTTAGCTAAATTCATCAACTATTTCCTTCTGCTATTTTCCTTGGGCTCTTGTCCTGGTTTATCTTAAAGTGTAGAACCAGAAAAAATAGCATGAATTTACGATTAAATAGGAACAATAGAATAGGAAAATATGGCATTATATCTTGGCCTAAGATTTATGATGTTAGCAATATGCAAGTTCATTAACATCAGTACTTTAAGATCTATTTTATGATACAATAAATATGTACCTAGACCTTTTGCAATCTCAGGGGAAAATCTAATTCATAGACAAACAATAAAGATGGATGACAACTTCATGCTTCCATTAGACACGACAAGGAATAACTGAGTTCAATGACAGAGTCAATGATGCTTATTTATCTAAATTATATTTTTATCCCAATACCTGCAGAAGTCCACAAGAATTGTATTTTTGCAATTGGTACCATTGTCTGCATGAGCACTAGTCCAGAAAATTCACTTAGTGACAATCCTCAGGACAAAATTCTCTCTATAATGGTAATTTGACAACCCAACCTGAACGTTCTCAGGGCAGAGCATGGTCAGGGCACAGAGAAAACCCAGGCATGGAGCACTATGGTTAAATCCTTGGGAACTGAGCACATTGGTTTGAATCAAATTCTACACATTAGTTTTGAAGATAAGGGGTAGTTACATATCTCTTCAGCCTTTTTTTCTACATTTGTGAATCAAGAATGAAGAAATGCTACAATCTGATAGGATAGATTCTACCACAGTTCAGGTCTGGTATATGGGGTTTCAATAAGCAGAGGTCATTTACAAGCTATAAACAGGGGAGAAGTATGGGAGGGCAGGTTCAGACTGAAAATAAACCCAGGAGCCAGTGGGCCTGAGGGTAGCCTCTAAAAGAGGTGATTTTTACCATGATTTCTGGATATTTAGTTCTCTCCCCCTATCGTGCCCAATCAGAGTTGCTGCTCCAAATTATATACGTGTTGGACCCTACCTATCTTTCCACAGCCAGAAGAATGTGGGGATTAGTTCATGACAACTTTAGCTGACAAGATATTACTAAGTGTTGATAGGTCTGCTCGTGTTGTCTTTGTACTATTTGGGAGACAGGAACCTCTTTACTGTGAGTCATCAGTCTAGTTTCTTCCTGAGATGTTGAAGGAATGAGACTTTTCCAGGTCTTCTTTTAGAAAGCAGAGAATTTTCTACCATCATCACAAGCTTCTTCATGAACAGCCTTACTTTATAAGCAGCATAGGCTGAGTGGATTGCCTACAATCTTAGATGAGGACTCCTAGTCTCATGCAATGAAGCTGAATAGGACAGGTTGCAGCTATCCCATGAGATTGGACAAATGCATGAAAACCTAACACAGATTTTATTACCAGGCAGAACACTATTCAGCCTACTAATGTCTAGTTTGAACATTTTTGCCTTTGTTATTAAAATTGGACTGCAGATTTCCTGTGGGGATATCTACTGCACTAATCCAGTTTTTGTTGGTGTGGATTTCCCGTGTTCTTTGTATAAATGCCCTCTGCAGTCAACTCACTTCACTAAGTAACTGTCTCCTGGGTCAAGTAAAGTCTGCAGGGGAATATCTTAACGATTGAAGGTCATGGCTGGGATTAAGTAAAGTAACTGTAGTTTAACATTGCTCAACTATCCCTGATCCACTGGAGCAGTGAGGGAAGACGGAAGACTGAACTTCTGCGTCTGCAGCAGAAAGTGGGAACTTTATCACTGAGCAGATGATGCTGGAGAACATCTTTAAAGGAACATCCATTTCCTTTATTTTGCATCATAATAAATTCAGAGTTTTCAAAGTGAGAGACTGTTGATTACTCATGCACAAGTATTAATGTTTTGACACCTTGAGAATCCAAGGCCTGAAAAGTGACTCAGTGATAGGTGAGCTTCTCATAGAAGCTCTCTATGTCAAGGTTTTTTTCAATTCAAAGGAACAAAGAATTAACTAAATCT
>LOEQ01000865.1:180704-193302 GCA_001685075.1 Bramus lutescens
GATATAGATAGATGGATATATGTCAAAGAAATGCCATGTAGCTGCCAAAGGAGAAAGACACCAGAATTTACTGGTAGGCCACACCCTCACAGTGATATATAAAATTCAGAAATAGATTAATTTAAGATATAAGAGCTAGCTAGAAATATACCTGAGACATCAACCAAACAGTGTTGTAATTAATATAGTTTCTGTGTGATTATTCAGGTCTGAGTAGTCAGGAAACAAGTGAGCAGTCTCCATTTACAATTTGCAGTATTAACAATAGAATTAAACCTAGAGTCTACTAGTTCTGTATAAAGTTAAATGTACTGTAGCTGCTTTCTATATTAGAGAGCTATGTAGCATTAAGAATTAAATTCTCAAAAAAATCTTAATGTTGCAACTAAAAGTATAAAGTTAATTAAAGCTGGCAAAAATGACTATTTTAAATATATAAACAATTTTTATAGGAATGTACCAATATCGGTTATGTACTCAGTATAAGTTTGATTCAGTGTAAGTAATTTTTCATTTCTTTGTGAATTTTCCAAATTTCTCTTATGATATTTCTCTTAGTTACTGTTCTGTTGTGCTATGAAGAGAGAGCAAATCCAAGGCAGCTCTTATAAAAGAAAGCACTTCACTTGGGACATTTTTACAGGGGTTAGAGGGTTAGACCATGGCAGGAAACAGACAAGCATGGTATTATAGCAATAGCTAAGAGCTCACATCCTGATCCATGGGCAGCAGACACACAAATACACACAGGTGCATGCGCATGAGCGAGCGAGAGAGGAGAGTCTCTCTCTCTCTCTCTCTCTCTCTCTCCAAGAACCTGGCCTGATGTAGGCTTTTGAATCCTCTAAGCGATGATCCAGTGACACACCTGCTCCCACAAGCCCACACCTCCTAAAACAAGGCAATACTTCCTAATCCTTTCACAAACTGTGAACCAAACATGTGAGTCTATCGGGGTGATTCTCATTCAAACCACCACAAAAATTGCTCACCTTTATTCTCTTTCTCTTTAGATATTAGAACTATGTTAGAGCTGTATCACAGAGCATCACATGCTAGAATATGGTCCAGGAATTGAGCCACGTAAAGAGAATTCTCAGTGCTGTGAGAACACTCCAAGGAAGCAAGACAAAAGTCTTGTGACTTCTGTTTCTTCAAAACATGCAATTGTTCTTGGAATGTGTACCCATGCTTCTTCCAGGTGTAGCAGATAGGAGCCACTTTACTTCATATTTCTCATTACTGCTTGATATTGCTATTCAGTTAAAGGTTTAAAAAGACCTTTGTATGTTTCTATGGAAAAACATGGTTTTGATATACACAGCTTGTCTTTATTATTGAATACAGATTGAACTCAGCTGAACTTTGCTCTTAAGAATGCTCTAGCCCTCATAGTATAAATTGTTTGGAGTTCTGAATAAAATTGGCTGCTGTTTGAGACTTTACACTTATCATTTATTGTTTTTATTTTTCTCCCAGGTCTTAACACCTCCATATCAGTAACAATCACATACTGTCAAGAACAGTTCATGCTATTTTCTTTTTCATTTTCTTTGCTTCTTGTATGTATAGATGCTCTTTATCATGCACAATCACACACAAATGTATTTGTAAAAAGTCTTAAGCATTTATTTATCACATACTTCTTTTATAATACAATAAAAACTTTTTTGTTGTTTTCAGACAGGATTATATGTAGCCCAAGTTGGTCTTCAACTACGTAGCCAAGAATGACTTCAAATCCTCTCACCCCTCTCCTCCGATAAGACATAAATATTTAAGAATCATTATCCACTACCCTTAGTCTATACTGAAGAGATAGAAATCAGTTAATTTTAAAAAGTATATTACTGAGAGTCAATGGATCAAGTGGAAATCATTTTTCTCCCTCTTGCTGAAGGCTAAATGTTGGGGAAATTGCTAACATGTTTACACACGTTTCCATACCTGTGTTAGTGTGAAGGTAACAGCTACATCATACGATGCTCCTGATCTTTAGATGTCACCTAAATAGTTTGGATATAATGATTGTCATGCACAGGTATTTCATAGGAATTTCTAGGGTGGAATTTAACACAGCACTTTATAAAGACACCTGGATTTCTTTGGAGAGTAATGTGTTTCCCTTTTATACCACAGTGTTTATCAAATATTCTCTAGAGACTAAAGACTCATTGCCCAACATGGAAAAGAAACAGCTTTTCTTAACAACTATAGTGGTTCGAATGAGATTGGCCTCTGTAGGATCATGTACTGCAACTGTTTGGGAAGGGTTAGGAGATATAGTCTCATTGGAGGTGTGTCACTGGTAGTGGACTTTGAGATCACAAAAGCCCGTGTTGCTCCCAGTTGGCTCTCTCTGTCCCATGCCTATGGATCAGTATGTAAGTGCTCAGCTACTACTAAAACGCTATGCATGCCATCCTGCTGTGATGCTCCTCACCATGATGATTGTGGATTCTAACCCTCTGGAACTGCGAACCCAATAAACTCTTTCTTTTATACATTGCCTTGGTTATGATATCTCTTCTCAGCAATAGAAAAGTAAGTAACAACTAACCATTAAATGTCTTTTAGTCTAGTTCTTATCACATGCCTGACTGATTTCCTGTGAAAAATTCTAGAGCCATTTGCCATTCATATGGGATTCCAAACAAAACCTCATTACCATCATGTTTATTGAGGGATGAATGTATTCTATACTGTCTTAGTTTGGGGCCTTTGTTTTTAGAAAAAAAATTAATATACTGAAAAGTCAAATACTTTTCAAGAAATACTAAGTATTTACCTATCCTTTTTGTTATCTTTTTTGTTTTTTTAAGACAGGATATCTCTGTATATCTCTGGGTGTCCTAGAACTCACTTTGTAGACCAGTCTGCTCTTGATCTCACAGAGATCTGCCTGCCTCTGCCACCCTGAATGCTGAAATTAAAGGTAAGTGCCACTACCTCCCAGCTCTTATTTTAAAGATTTATTTATTTATTTTGTATAGTTTTCTGTCTGCATATATTCCTGCATGCCAGAAGAGAGCACTAGATCTCAATACAGATGATTGTGAGCCCCCATGTGGTTGCTGGGAACTGAACTCAGGACCTCCAGAAGAGCTGACAGTGCTCTTAACCTCTGAGCCATCTCTCCAGTTCCCCCTTTTTATTATCTTATAAATATGTAAAAATATATTTGCATATAGATTTATTTATCACTTAGTTTACTAAGTTACCTTTGTGTACCTAACAGTCCTAGCTTTTTACTCACAAAAAGAAGGTCAGGCTTTATAATCTCTGCCTTCTATGTACATCACTATTTCCCAATAGCACCATAACTGACAACAGATCAACGACTTCTTAGTAGTGCATAACCTACACCTAATATAGTTCTAATCATGAAAAAAATTTCTTTCCTGGTGTTAGCAAAATGCAAGAAGTTCTCTCACACAGTTTCTATTCAACCCTATTCTGAACAGAATGATAAAAATAGTTGAAGGTCTAGAGATTGGAAAGACAGAAATTTTCTCCATTTCATAACAGTCCAGTTTTCTCTATTAAAGATCCTATGGAACTTGGGATAAAGCTTATTGAATAATCAGGTTGATATGTTCACACCATTAATACAAAATTCATGAAAAATTGAATGTTTTTGTAATGAATAAAAATTAAAATTAAAATCCAACACCTTCTGCATAAGTGTATAAAGATGAAATAAACAGAAATATACAAATATGCATAGATATTTTTTTAAAAAGGTACCAAACACTAAAGAAAATACACTATGATCCAGATAAGAGGAGGAAATGCCATGCTTTTTGAGAGATTGAGATATGATAGTTGAGATGTTAATTCTTCCCAAATAGATATGTTGATTGCATACAATGCAAATTAAACTCCTTAAAATGTTTCGGTAAATGTAAATGAGATGATTCTAGAGTTTATAAGATTGGTTATGAAAACAGTCTAAACAGTTTTGAAAAGTAGAACACAGTTAAAGTAAGCATATATCTAAATATTAATCTGCAGCAATCAGGGGACAGGTGAAGAAACACATGTGGAGAGAATATAGAATTGGTACCATAATTATTTTTATTTATGTAATTCTATAAGGCAATTAGTCAAAAAAAAGATAGTTCTGTAAATGTGCTATATGGTAATGACCAACGCCAGTCACAACAGACTGGCTCAAATGAACTCTGTTGGGGAGGCACAGATGTGAGCCTGTTTCACCTTGGCTAAAGAACAGAGTTTGAGCTTATTTTTACTCCTTCAAACTTGTTGAGAACAGGTGTGGCTACAAACAAGAGAACCTGATCTAGGATGTACGTAATTAGTATTTTGGGTATAGAGGGGGATCCTGTCCACCTTGCTATTCCTTCTCCTTCAAAGGAGGTTGTCAGAAGGTTCCAGAGACTGTCTGCCAGCAGGACTCTTGGTCTATTCCTCAGATCATGTTAGTTAAGTCTGTTGCCTCCCCCACCCCTTTTGAAGTGAAATACATACACATGTGGAAAATAAACACAGGTGGTTCAGTATTCACTGAATGTTCCTCCTAGTGCTGTTCTGTGTTTCTATATTTTATTTCTCTCATTGTCTCTGTTCCTTTTGTTTAATAATTCTAATTCTTATGCTTCTACCCTAGAACGTGCAAATTTTGTCAAGGCTGGACCCCCAATAGCTTAGTGATGAGGAATTCCAGGACAGAGAGACATAAGGTGAGCAAATTTTAAAATGACAAAAGATGATAGATCAGTGAAGTGGAGAAATTCTTAAGTATGCAAGCATGCACCTAACAAAACTTCAGAAGCAAAAACAGAGAAAATTAATCCTAATTATGAAGCTATAACTTATCAATGCCAAAATTTGTTTGATAAAATTTACACAATTAGTAGTCCTTTAGCCATACTGATAAAGAATTGAAAATAAAACAAGTTGGCAAGGTAAGAACAGAAAGAGATATTACTACAGATGTTAAAGACATTTGTAGGCTAATACGAAAACATTTTAAAACAATTTCATGCTCATAAAATTCTAGCAACTTAAATAAAATAAACTACTAATTGAATTAAGGTTATCAAATATCTAATCCAAGATAAAGCTGATCATCTATATGTGATAAGGAAACTAATTTTGTAACTACAAATATTTTTATGATTAAAAGCCAGTTCTGAATTTATTCACTAGTAAATTGGATAGAACAATTAGAAAATAATTACATTCTTTTTCTCTGATACCCCAACTCTTAGAATATTTTTAACATAGAAATATCCTTAATGCATCATTAATGAAATTTTTAATAGTTCTATTATTTGAATGAAAACAGTGAATCAGCACTTCTCAACTTTTTCATTTCATACTTCCCTTTTAGTATGAACCTATTGATAGGTTCAAAAGCATTTCCCATCTATTCATATCTGTTACCTCTTTTGGAAAGGGGAAGGTTAATTCATTTTTATACTGAGACGAAAAATTGTCAACATAAATAGTGTAGTTTATAAAATAAAATAAACTGGGAAGAAATTGACAGCATTTTTACATTTTTAGAAAGCTTTTCATAATGTGAAAATTAGTAGAAATTAATTGGGCTTTTATAACTGCTTTCATGTCAGTGAGTTGAGTTGTAGTCTATAGTCTTAGCAGAAGTCTGAGAAGAAAATTTAGCTTTGCTCATATCTGAATGAATGAAGATAGCTTTTACTAAGACTTTCTAGGTCATTAAAGTTATTATTGTTGAATGCTACAAGTGATATTATCTTCTCAGTTATTTACAACACAGAGTTGACACCATGCTAGTCGATTGAATCCCAGTGTGTTCTCTGCAGTCTTAATTAATGTTTTACTTAACAATGTTTTAATATCATACTTGAAACCTCCTGCTCACAGCAAAGTCACAGTCACATAAATGTTTCCTTGGCAAGGTCATTGTACATCAGAAATAAAATTATCTGTATGTTCTATCTTTTCATACAGAATATGAATTTATAAGTAAATATTTTAAAAAGATAGAGATTTATACAACTTTATCAAAGACTATCTTAAGTAAAATTGAACGTTTAAAATTTTTTAAGTGTGGGATGGTGAGAAGCTGTGGTAGCAACTTCACATTCTACCATCGCTCCAACCTCCTTGGCAGCTGACAATCATTATTCAATGTGTACATAACTTTAAGTCAGTATAGATATAAACCTCCTACCTTAAGCCAATTCAAAAATATGTAAGCATGCATCCTGCTAGTCATCACACTTCAAGTTTCCTGTCAAATATATCACTATGTAAAAGTAAATAATCATCTGTGTTGTTATGCAAATGATTGAACTAAAGAGTCTCTTTAATTGTTTTAAGAATAGTCTCAGGCTGCAAGATCAGACTTTGAAAACTGTTAGCTAATACCATTTCTGGAAATTTCTGTGGGTTAGAAAATGCTGCATTTATGACATGCTAAAATAAGTTTCTTAGTCCTAGTTTTTTGTTTCTTTCATGGTTATAAATTCAGGGCTTTTCAAATCCACATTTAAACCAAAAGATCCTTTTTAGCCCACCAAAAAGAACTCTCTATTGCAACCTTTATTCAGGTTTGAGACCCAGCTGAGGTGAAGTCACCAGAGGCCAACCATGGAGGGCAGAAGAGCTCCCCAAAGCCTTCAAGAAGCACAGCTCCTAAGATGCCTGATAGGGCCTCCTTCTATGACCTATCATCTATCACTTTTATGTCTCTTGTTGCTTTTTTGAAGTTTGTTTCTGTGCCATGCTACTGGGTGTTCTGTCCTCAATTCCCTTGTCATACAAGAGAAGGAAGAGCTCCATCCGGCAGCAGCCTTATGCCTGCATTTGTTCCCAGGATGATTGGTTCATCATATTCTCTCTGTTTTTAGGTCTGCAGGCCTTTCTCTCTACAATAACCAGAGCTTTGATGCTATTCTTTCTCATGAATGTCAAAATCCAGGCCTGACGAATGCCCTTGAGACCCAGCCCATCACTTAAGGAGCAGTTCTGGCTGTTTGAATTTGTGATTAGGCATTGTTCAGACATATCTATTTCTATAAAGGTGTATTGTCTATTTGAAAAATACAGGTGAATTTTCCCCCTCAGAAATAATTATGATATCATGATGCAAAGTGACATCTTGTTTTCTGCTCACTCAAATACAACTGTAATTGATGCAGTCTGGTCTGATACACAGCACCATGTACTGTGACTACACAGTGAAGGTCATTGTGTCTGCCTGTAGTTGTGCTGGGTAACATTGATCGTCAACTTCACAGGATCTAGAAGTACCTAGAAGACAAGCTTCTTGGCATGCTTGTGAGATATAAAGTTGGTTAATTGAGATTGGAAGACCTATCCCAAATGTGGGAGGACAATTCCATGACCTGAGTAAAACAAACGAGCAGTAAGCTGAACATCTGTATTAATCTCTCTTTCTCTCCTTTCTAAGTGTGGACATAATGTGACCAGCTGTCTCTTTCTATACCTTAAGAGACTATATCCCATGAATGAAACTGTAAAACAGAAAACTAAACACAAAAACAGAAAAAAAAACAACCTTTCTTAAGTTGCTTTTGTCAGGTATTTTATGATAGCATTGAGACAAGCAATTAGTGTAGCTAGTATATTTAGTGAATAAAAAAAATGGAAAAAAAAGTAACAGAGAGCTTGCCATCCTTAGAACTAGAGCATGCTGGTAAGCATAGTCCACAAGTATATTTTAATCGCAATATATTAAGGCAGCTTAAAATATGATTTTTTAACTACTAAACTGAGGTTTTCTGGCTCACAAGACTTTAAGTGACTCTGAGCCTCAGGCACCAGATGATACATAAAATTTTAACCTTGGTAGATATTTGCCATTTGATACATTGCTCATGTTAGTGTTTTATTCAGGGAGGGGTACACCTGCCCCCTTTAGATGCCAGCTCTCAGGACCTTTTAGATCTCAGCCAAGTTCACTTTGACCTTCATTGTGTTGCTTACCTTGATTCTTTAGACAAGGCTAGACCAATCAAAATTAATCAACATTCTTAAGGTCACTGTATCTCTAGTCTTAAAAATTGTGACTTTTATGGGCCCCGGGTGTAGGTAACAGTAGAAAATTTACTTATCATTCCCAATTACCCGGGTTTGATCCCCGGCACTGAAAACAAAGTTCATGTTGTACAAGAAAAAAAATCATCAGGGCATGGTTGTCAAATAAAAGGAAATGAAGAAGAAACGAAACACATCCATTGCATATCTAGGGCTAGGACTTACATTGCCCAGGAAGAGAATTCTATAAGGAATAATACTGCGTAATTCAGAAATAAAAACCTATGGACTCAGCAGAAGTTTATAATAAATACTGAATCTCCAACTATGATCATTTATCTGTAAGTTATGTAAAGAGACAAATTTGTTAAAGATAGTTTCCTGCTAAGGTTTGAAAGAGGAGTGGTCACTGTACTTTCTTCTAAAATTATTCTTTGAAGTGTATATGCATATTTACATATAGATATTCATATGGACAGAAAGGAGAGGTCAAGTAAACACCAAGGATATCAAAGCAGAAGGCATGTGCAGTTGCATGGTTTTGTTTTGTTTTTGGTGTTTTTGTGAACTGTTTTTCTAAGTATGCAATTTAAAATAAATGAACAGACCTACATAGAAAATGAAAACAAATTAAACCACTTTCCTCTCTGAAGTTCCCAGGCTAAACTTGTGGCTCCTTTTTTCCCACTGCAGATACTTTAACATCATAAGATAAACAATGGTAATAGCTGTAAGAAATAGTTCAACTGTGGTCTGTTCTCGTGGGCACAATATCTTTATCCTCAGTCTGTTCTCTTCCCTTCCAGCCACAGAATCAGTGGGAGCAGACCACCCCTAGACAGGTATTGAAGAAAACTTGATATGTTTGTGTTTGAATTTGGGAGGAGAAATACCTATTTCTAGGGGTTCTTCTTAATGAGTTTAAACAAGTGACAATTAACCAATAAATCTACATGAAAAAGTCTTGAAAATACTACATCTGAGGCGCATTTCGTTGTTTACCCAGTGAAAAGGGAAAATAATAATATGTACAGCAGAAATCAGAGGATTTAAGACTGATATAAGGTTATTGACTAAGTTTTCCAAAATAATTGCAATTAGTCATCAAGTGATAAAGTGAGAATTTGAGATCACATAGGAAAGAAAAAGCTCACAGCAAGCCTATGCTAGTGATGGAACAGATATTTGCCTTACCAGGGACAACTGGGGAAGAAGAGATGCTCTGCTCCATTCTTCTATAAATTCACCTACAAGAAAACATTAGTTATGAAATACATTTAGCAAATACTTAGCCCATGTTCATGTTGCTAAGTATACAAAGACCAGGGATTTATAGACAAATGTTCATAGCCTTGTACATAAAAATGTCATGTAAATTTCATCATTCCTTAAGTACAGATAGATTTAAGTTACAGAAAATGATTTTTTTATAACTAGCAATGTTTTTCATGGGTTACTTAAAATACACTTAATCAAAATAGAATAGACCCTAGTACTTGAGGGGTTGCAAGGTTTTCTTTCCCAAGGACATGGACAGATTATGTGTAGCAATCACTCACATCTTTTCAAATTACTAGAAGTATAAAGTATTAAGGTATCTGATTCCTGAGATAGATTCAACAATCCAAACCATTCATTTTTTAATTTTCTCAATAGGTATCTATGATTTCAAAGTATATCTGTATATTGCATTCTGTGGCAATGCTTAGTTCTTCCTGGTACATTATTGCTGTCTGAACAAAGAATCATTGATTCAAAATTCATAACACATAATTTTGCTCCAGATTCTTTAATCAAAAGTATCTCTGTGATTTCCATTGTTGAAACCTATTATATGTAGCTAAGATACCATGACACAGGGTGGAACTCTCAGAAAACAAAAATAACTGTGTGATATATTTAAATACAACAGGAAAGAAATTCTTCATATTCTTATAGAATATGGAGAGCTAAGATGATTCAACAATAAGAGTGAAATATCTCTTTGTAAGGTGCTGATGTTGCCAACTGTTGATACCCAACATGCAAAATCATGCTTTTGATGTCCTTGGTTACTAAGGGACTTTGGAATAGTTGTTTGCTAGAAAGAAAATATTCTGTCAGTATTTTGAAAATAAATTTGGAAAACAACAAATTTTTTTCTGCTGAGTCAGAGACCTTTTCAGCTGTCTTGAATAAAGTTCATACGGGAATCATTTTCACCACAGATACTTTTAATTGGTTTCTTATTATAAAAAGGGAAACCTGCCACATTCTATTTTTTAACTACATGGAACTTTTTTTTGTTCATAGTCTTTACATCTATTAATTAGCTTGCTAGAAAACAAATTACTAAAATGAACTTTGATAACCTTAAAAATAAAAATAATTTGTAAGATGAAAATCAGTCATACTGTAATTATTAGTTTCTTGATATCAAGTAGGCTCCTTGACTCAATTTTTTCTCTAATAAACAGAACAGAAGGAAATGTCAATTTGCTTATATCACAGGGGTATTTTGAGTATGTAATGATAGGATACAGTGGCCTTGGCAAATGAATCATGTACACACACACATACACACACATGGTCAACTCTGCCAGCTGTGTGTCTACAGTATCTCTTTACTCTTTTCTGATATGTTCTTAAGTTAGCGTTTTGCCCAATTAAATCACATCACATGTTCTCTTAAAATAAACATGGAAAAGGAATTTGGGGCCACGTGTCAACATGGTAATTAATAGTGACTGTCTAAAACAGCATCTTGGGAAAGACTGTAAAGAAGTTTTAGATTTACTAAGGCAACATTATATAAACTAAATATAGTATTTTCCAGGGTCTTTAACACTATAATCCCTTTGTAAAACATTAATGACATATCAAAATCATTTGTGTTTTGACTTTGAAATAGAAAGAGAATGCTAAATTGATTTAGCTGTGAACTCACTGTAGAAAAAGATAAAACATAAGACTCTGGCCAGAGAACATCTCACTCAAAGAGGGAAAGTTTTCATCTTGAGGGACAGTTCTTTGGCAAACCACAAATAAATGAGTGCATCTCCCTGTGAGAAACTCCTCGCAGGTTTTCAGAAACTGTGAAGAGCAAATTAAAATCACTGTTTTCATGATTACAACTTACTGTTAATGTATTCCAGAACAGTGACCCAAAAATGTTTTGCCCCAAAGTGATGGTCTGAGGGAAATATGACAATGTTTTCCAAGCAACTGGCTCTAAAAATGAACTGCTAACGAATGGTCCTGAAAGAGGAAGGCACTATGGATTCCAGACTACAGAAACTAAATTTTCTTATATATTAGATTCATCCATTCCCTATATTTGTTGGGAGGCCTAGATAGTCAGAGGTTTCACTTTATAATGGTCTGGTAGCTCTCTCCAATGCTGAATAATGTGAGGGACTCCTTCAGTGAGACTTCCTGTTCTCTACCTGCCTTTATCTGGAAAATGTCTCAAGGCCTGAAGAACTTACCTTTTTTAAAAGCTGTCTCTAAGCCTGGACGCCTGATTTATCTCTAGCGTGATCCTTGGCACAGTTTCTTGCTTGCTAGAAGCTTTTTCTTCTTTTCTCCTCTCTCTTTTCTATAAAGAGAAATTCTTCTTCTCGTCAGGTCCTCTCGACTATTAATTACTGTTTGTGCAGCCTGTCCAGCAACACCTCCAGCATTGCAGCTGGCATCTGGCCACCACGTGGAGTCCATGTCCCAGCTGCCTCTTGCAGACAGCTTGTGCTTGTCTCTGCCTTGCAGACTGAGGAGCAAGGAGCCCCGGAGTCATAATGACCCTACTTTAGCATGGGCAGGGGCACAGGTTACTAAATGCACTTCTGTGAGGATTCACCCTTGCCAGCCGCCATGCCTCCTGCCAGTGGTCCCAGCAGATCTTTCTTACTCCCACCCTCGCTTGCATCATCCCCCTCCACCAGCACCACCCAACCCTGCTAGGCAGCTGGGAAAAGCAAAGAAAGTGGCTGGGGGTGCGTCCCTGTGGCCCTGAACCACCCTGGCCCCGTTATTATATACCCCAGCCACCCACCCCCAAAGACCACACACACAGTAGGCATCCTCACTGGCAAAATCTCAGGGCCAAAGAAGCCACATAGCCACATATCCCAGCCGTGCTCCCCTCCCCTCCGATGCTCTACCCCTGCAGATGTCTTCCCCTCCCCTGAGGGGTTCCTCTCCTGCTAGGACCGTCATTCCTTTGGGGTGGGGGTGGCCACCCCTCCCTGCAGCACCTTCAACTCCCTTCTCTCCCACTGTAAATGTATGGTAGTCTGGCTCCCACAGCCTGATGCACCACATGGAGGGAACCTCTGCTACACCCTCCCTTTCTCAGAAGCTATAATCCCGTCTATGGAAGTGTAAAAGACCCACTAAAAATCTTTTCTCTTTATTTTAAAATTATGCTGTTAGCCCAGGCTGGCCTCAAACTTGTGATCCTCCTGCCTCTGTCTCCTTCAGCAAATCCTACCTGCGTGTGCCACCACAACCATGTGATCAAATGAGACTCTCTGAATGTGGCTGACAATGAGGGCTAACTGAGAAGCCAAGGACAATGGCACTGGATTTTGATTCTGCTGCATGTACTGGC
>LOEQ01000865.1:199490-211488 GCA_001685075.1 Bramus lutescens
GCGCGTGCGTGTGTGTTTTCTGAGCCATGAAGGAAGGATTTAAGAGTTTTCACATTTAGAGTTGAGTGTTCCAAGGTCTCTCATTCTCTTTGTTATGCCTATTGGTGACTCTGTATTTGCTCCTATCTGCTGCACAAAGAAGCTTTTCTGATTATGACTAACCAAGACTGTTTTCTGTTTACCTGGTCGGAGTTGCCTGAGGTTTCCCAAGTAACTCCTGTGACAGTTGGGGGCTGGATAAAGCAAAAGAAGCGTCACTTTCCTCTTAAAATAGAATTTTATATTTATTTGTGTGTGTAAGAGAGAAGGAGAGATGGGGGAGAAGTTATGCTAAGGTACATTTTTGGAGAACAGAAGACAATTTGTAGGACTTGGATCTTCCTTCTACCTTATGTCTTCCAGGAACTCAGGTCATCAGTCTTGGTTCAAAACTCTTTTACCCACTGAATCATCTAGATAGCCTGTAGATCTTCCCTCCTAATGTGACAAGGACCAACAGTATAATGCTTCATCATTAATTCTGGGCTGGTGCTCACTCTGTGATTATGTTTAGATGTGGAGGTTAAGTTAACCTAGGTAAGAATGGAACGTTTCCATTTTCACCTTTATCCATGTAGGTTTCTAGGACTGTCCTCTCTTTAATTAGAAATAAAAAGGAAGACAAGAGAAATCTGTGACAAACACACTGCTGTTTACTCTGCTGCCTCTGTTTGGAAAGATTTCTTTAAATGAAATTCTACTTGCCTCCATCAAAGTTTTTAAGAGGAAAAAAATCCTTATTTCATTGGCAAAAAGCACCCTACACATGCGCTTTATCTTGGCTATGGATTTATTGTACCTTTTAGTCTTTTAATAATTATTTACTAAGATTTTTAATTTAATGTCTTTTGGGGATCTCATACACGAGTACCCTATTTATATAAATTCACACCCTTCTCTCTCCCTCCTCCAACTCTCCCTTTGTCCCCGGTTCTCTTTCAGACTGATGACTTTTTTCCATTAGTTTTTATTGTTACAGATCCTTGTCTCTCTAATACATGAGATGAATTTAACATTAGACCTTTCAAACTATAGGTGACTACCCAAGTACCTTAAACAGCACCTGGGACGGATTTTGTACTTCAGCCTCAAATCCCAGAACAGCAATGAGAATTCCTGAAAGAAAAACAAACAAACAAAGAAAAAACCAACAACTGTCTTCAGAGAATGATGGACTGGTTAGAAATTTAGTGCTGTGGAGAGACTTGAATGTTACAGGTTCAGAGTCTAATTACCTTATTTTGGACTAGCTTTGGCACCCCCCAAATAGCCATTCCTTGCCCATTTCTGTGTCTAAGCTAACATCCTGTGACTGACAGATAAAATCTTTTAGAATATATTAATCGAGAATACTACTGACTTCCAACAACCAAAAAAGCAAGAATGTCATCAGAAAATATCTTAGGCCTATAGAAATCTACCCCCATCTTTTTGTAACCACCCTATTGAATAGTTTTACATCATCTTGACACAATCTGAAGTCATCTGAGAGGAGGGATCATCAATTAAGAAAACGACTCCACAAAATCAGGCTATTGGCAAGTCTGCAGGGCATTATCTATCCAGTGTTTAATGAGGGAGGTCCCAGCCCATTGTGGGTAGGTCCTGAGCTCTATAAGAAGTCAGGTTGAGAAAGTCACGTGGACCAAGTCAATAAATAGCACTCTTCCATGGCCTCTACACTGACTCCTGCCTCCAGGTTCTCGTCCTGTTTAAGTTACTGTCCCGACTTCCTTCAATGATGAACAGTGATGTGGAATTATAAGCCAAATAAATGTTTCCTCCCCATGTTGTTTTGACCACGGTGTTTCATCTCAGCAACAGAAATCTTAACTTAACTTTTATGTTCCACCATAAAAACAGTTTCAGAGAGTTGTACTGTTACAGAACTAAGGAAGTCACTATCTCTCTGATGTACTGCCCAATGCATTTTAAACTTACCTTGATTTATGTCTTCCTTTGTTCTGTAAAACTATACAACTCCCTGAACCTGTTTTTTATGCTGGAACATAAAATTTAAGTTAACCTAAATATATGTATTTTGGCTATAGTCACTCAGAATAGCTTCGGAATAAATGAGTCCTCATTGCCTTTAAGATGAGAGTTGTGGCTTTGTGATGACACCTCTCTGCTCTACTTTTGCCATAGTTCCAGACCCACTGGGATGTATGTAACCCTACACCATTGTACCCTCCAGCTTCCACTCACATGTTCCCAATATGGGAGATGTTCTCACCACTGTGTATATGACTGTCTTCTTCTAAGACTGATTCTTTTGTACATCTCACTTCCCGCACAGTGCCCTGGACCTCCACGCCCTCTCTGGTGCTGTCCTGTGTCTTACAGGTATCACATCTTAAAAATGGAGTATGTATTTTTCCCAGCTTATCAATCCTTTAAGAAAGGATCCAAATTGTTTTCTTTTCTCTGCCCCTTGGAGAAGCAAGAACTCATGAACCAGCTTATTTCCCTGCTCCTAATCCCACTGAATGGGTCATGCCTTTTGTACCCTGCAAACAGCAAACAAAAGAATGAGAATCTTTTCACTAAACCTCGAAACAAAACAAAACAGAATTAACATAAATTCATACATTCTACAAATGAAAACAAAAAGGCCCTCAGAGTGGATCACTGGATCTAAATATGAAGCACAAAGTGGTAGAACTTCTAGAAGCAAGCTATTTTGACTTTAGTATTTACAAAGGTTTCTTGGATACATAATAATTCTTATGCAAAAAAATAAATTACAGGGGTTTATAAGATGGCTCAATAGGAAAACTGCTACACAGAGCCTGAGGATCCAAGTTCAATCCCCAGCACCCATCACCAGATGGCATACATCTGTAACACCAATTCTCAGAGAGCAGAGACAGGAGAATCTCAAGGGATTGGTGTTCAACCAGTCTAGTGAAAGCAGCAGCTCTGGGTTTGGTGAAAGACCTCGTCTCAGAAAATAAAACAAAAAGGGATTGAAGAAGACATTCTGACATCAACCTCTGGTTTCCTACTTATATGCATGGGCAAAGACACACACACAAACACATGCATAAGTGCAAACACATGTGTTCATATAAAACACAAATAAAAATACAATGATGAACCCGCGTGTGGTCCTTTAAACTACTATAAACAAAATGAGATGTATCCTAAACTAATGAAATATTTTCAACATATAGATCTGATAAAAAATGTGTTCAGAATGAGCCATATGAACATTCATACCTTATTAATAAGAAAAACAACTTCATTCAAATCAGACAAAATATTTGAACACAGGCTTTACAGAAGAAAATGTCAAAATAACCAAAAACTGTATAACAGAAATAACATGATCGGTTCTCAGGAAAATGATAATGTAAATTCAGTTCCATGAGATACCACTGCTTGTCCATCATATTTGAGGAAATTAAATGGAGAGTGTGGGAACATTAGAATTGTTATGTTTTACTACAGAATGGCACACAAACTCTGAGAAGTTTTCTTTAAAGTCAAAGAATTTAAAGTAAAAACTAAGATGCATTAATCATATTTCTGATATCTATCTCAAGAAATAAAATCATGTCTATACAGACTATACATTATTATTCATAATAACTCTGTTACATAATTTATTTAACTGACCCAAATTGCAAACACTACAAATGTGTATCAGTGAGAGACAATTCATACAATGCAAACAGAAGTCACCTTAATTGGATGAAGAATCTTAAAAGTGAATTTGAGCTTTATGAACCCACAGAGGAAATTCTAAAAGGTGGAAATCAATTCACTGCAACAGAAAGCAGGCTGTTGGTTGCCTAAAATGAAGGGAAAGGAAATGCATTGCAAAAGAGCATGAAGAAACTTTTGAAGTGGAAGAAAAGCAGCGTAGTCCTTAGTATACAGTAGCTGCACAATAAGTAGATTAATAAATCACAGCTCAGTTCAGGAATGGACTCAGACATCACCTGACTTTGAATTCTCTGATGCTAACTACTCTATGCTTTACTCATACCTCTTCTGTTCCTTTTATCGTTATCATCCAGTTTTTCCTTATATTGTGCTAAGGCCTGTTCCCTACTTACGGACCTTTGGAGACTTCAGCAGGCAGGATTCCAGTAACATAACCTAATCAGTAGGTTATGTTACTGTGAAGGAAGCTTTACAGATCTAACTAGGTCCCACTCAATGGGTCTTAGGTTTGGTAAACTGGCAAGACTCTTCACTGACTCTTTCAAGCTCTTTAAATGTAGAGACTTTTCTAGCAGGTCTCAGAGGTAGAAGGTATAAAATATTCAGTCCTGAGAAAGATTCAATACCAAGTGGCTGGCTAGGAGATAGGAAGACACTAATAGCAATGACTATTGTCAGCCACTAGATGATGACAGCATCCAGTGCTTTACAGTCAGTCAGAAAACTGGGGTTTCAGGACTATCACTCTCTGGGTGATCTTGGAAGTGGGTCCCTTATCCCCAACCAGAGCATTCAGAAAGAAACTCAGCTGGGCTGCCATAACTGTTTCAGCCTGTGGTATCATGAGCACGGAGCTCATTCACACTATGGCAGACTTCTGAATACAGAATGCTTGGCTCACTTAGAGCTCTTCAAAATCTCTAAATTTGCTTTAGTTTTATAGATTCACAAAAATAAAACATGGAAAGAGACAATATCTTACTTATCTTTAAAATTCATGGTTTTTCAAAAGCTAAGTCCTCAAAATATTTTTAGAAACGATAGAAAGAAGGATGAGAAGCAGAAAGAGGGGAAATGAATGTAGCAAATACAAAGAAAATAAAAAGTGTGTGTGTTTCCACCTTAACTGCAGTGATTATATCTTGTGAATAACCTTAAAACTTTCAAGTGCCTGTGACTTGCTTCCATGATTTCTACTTCATTATTCCAGGTGTGTCTTGGAATCAGATTATTGAATACTTCTGCACATGACCTACACATTATGCCATAATTAACAAATTTATGGTGACTCTCACAAGGGTAGGAGTTATAGAAGCTAGGGCTTCTATGGAGGGAGGCCCCTGTGGAGATTGACCAGGTCTTCATGATCGGCCTCCAGAAAGCTCTTAGATTCTGACTTCTTCCTTTTCCAGGACATTAATGCATGACACTACAGAAAGCTTGTTCCTAATTCTAATCTCATATTTTTTTTGATTTAGGTCTAAATATCCCCTAGGTATTTTAATAACATGTCCGTGTTATAGTCTTCATGAACTCTGCTGTTTGCTGAATTCATTTCTGCAGAATAAGCAACTACAAGTCAGAGGTAGTGTTTCTGTGATTAGAAAAATTATCACCAATGGGATATTAATCTTCCATGTTACCCAGACCAAAGAGTCTTGATATATATGTATTTACTGTCAATCAAATTTCTTTGAGTAGGGTTATATTAAGAGACAAAGAGTATAGTATGATTCTAAACCCAGGTCTGGTTTTACCCCTCAGACCTGTGGAATACTGGTGAAATACTTAGCCTCTGATGCAAATGATTTCTTGCAGATTTAAGAGTTGTATTTATATAATTTCTATTAGATTTATGAAATGTAAGTGTGGATATTTGGATAAGTGTTCCAAAAGATTAAATGTACAGTTGCTCCTGAGTATTGCAAGAGTAGATACTGTGATACCTAAGGATGTTATGCTCAAGTCCTTCAGACAAAATGATATATTTGCATTTAACCTACGCATCTTTCATGGGCTTTAAATCATCCTTATATTGTTTTTAATACTGAAAATATGTAAGTTATGTGGAAATAGATACTATATGGCATTTAAAAGTAAATGACAAGAAAAATATTTGTTTGTGTTCAGTGTAAGGTCAGCTTTTTTCTGAGTTCTTATCTGTGGTTTGTAGGTGGGGTTTCTCTGTGTCTCAGAAGTCACTCCCAAATAACCACAGAAAATTAATATTAATTAGAAATGCTCATATTCTTGTTGCACACTAACTCTTATAACTTAAATTAAACTATATATATTAATCTACATCCTGCCATGTGGTGTTATCTCTCTTTCGTCTTCCATCTTCTGTTTCCAATCCTTGCCTCACTGGTGACTCCTCTGACTTCGCCCTTCTTCTTCCCAATGTCTTTAGTCTGGTTCTCCTGCTTAACCTTATCCTTTTCAGCTATTGGCCAGACAACTTCTTTATTAAACCAATCACAGTGACATATATTCACACAATGTAAAGAAATATTCCACAGTGGCTGTTTGGTTGATTCTGCAGAGAAAGAACATATGGATATAGAGAAGTGGTAGTATACATTCTGTGGAAATGCATACATGTATACAAATTTTCATTTTCAATATACGTGTGTCTGAGTTAGGGTTTCTATTGTTGTGATGAAACACTGTGATCAAAAAGCAAGTTGTGGTAGAAAAGGGTTTAATTGTCTTACCCTTTAACATTGCTGTTCATCACTGAGGGGTGTGAGCGCAGGAACTCAGACAGGGCAAGATCCAGGAGGTAGGAGCTGCTGCAGAGGCCACGAAGAAGAATTCCTTGCTGGCTTGCTTTCCCTGACTAACTCAGCTGACCTTCTTATGGAACTCCTGACCAACAGCCCAGGGTTTTCCCCCACTGATTACTAAATAAGAAAATGCCTCCCAGCTGGATCTCACCAAGCATTTTCTCAACTGAGGCTTTTCCTCTGATGACTCTAATTTGTGTCAGATTGACACACAAAACCAGTCAGTACAATGTGCTTGAGTACCAAGAAGACTTATGAAACCATTATGGAGGTATTCAGAAGACAGTGTTAAATATTTCAACAAATGCTTTTATTGGTTGAGACAAGAAGGATAAACAAGTCTCATCCTGTACTTAATATAAAAACATGAACAGCCCTTGCTACCAGTTCTTAAGCTTTCAAAGCTGACATAACTTTGAATAGAAAAAGACCAGGAGAAGATCTACATACAGATTTGTGTTTAGAATTTCATAAATGAATACTGTATTTACATCATTTCCACACCACCCTTTCTGTCTTTCAACTTCCCTTATGTTCCATCCAACTTCATATAAAATTTATAACCTCGTCTTCTTTAATTATTGTTGTTACATAAATATGTATGTATATATGCATATGTATATATAAATACAGTCTACTGAGTATATTTAGTGTTGAGTGTGTGTGTGTGTCCAGGGCTAATCACTTGGGATTGTATAACTCATCAGGGGAATCATCCCTAGGGAAGAGTGATTCTCTTTCTCTTTCTAGCCATTCAGTGTCTATGACTCTTCACCTAGGTTGGGATGTCAGCTGGTACAATCATAGTGTAGATCTTCTTTGGGTGACCATAACTAGATTGGGTGCAGCTCCTTGTCATGTATAGAAGGCACTACTGTAGAATACATGTTCTGATCCTTTGACTCTTATAATATTCTGCTCCTTATTGGTTTTGTCTCCTGATTATTGTGAATAGGAGTTGTATTGTGGATGTATCAACTGGAGATGGACAACCTATACTCAGTTTTTTTTTATCAGACCAGTTACATTATATGAATATTAAACAAGCTCCTGTGCATGTCTGAAGCTTTGTAGTTATCTTAATATTATAACTAGTTGTGTAAAATAACCCTTTTGAGGTGGGTACCATTACTCTCACTTTTGTAGATTCAAGTCTCAAAACCAGTATGAACTTGAACTCGATAAAAGGCATTTTAAATGGATCTGACATTTTAATTCAAAGTTCTTTGGCTTTCTAATAAAACTAGAATACATGAATTGTGGTGCCAAAATCTACCTACGCCATGCCACTTTAGGCTGCCATGAAGTTATCCCAGCATCCTGCAACAAATAACCCTTCATTTCTAATATGTAACACAAAATTGCTGGCAGATCAGAAGCCAATGTCCAGGAACAGATTAAAAAGGAGATATATGGAAAAAGAGAACATGAGAAAGAAGGTCAGTTGAAACAACTTTGAAGACATTCTCCATGTTTTCCATGACTCTTCAGAACTGGCATAATTTTCAAGCTGGAAGGAGCTTCAGGAACTCCCAAGAGATTTCGAAACACAGATCAGCAGGGCTGCATGCAGGAGTTCTTATTTTGGATCTGTGTAAGACAAAATGTTTACATTTCTAACCAGTTCAAAATAATATTGATGTTGCTGAACAGGGGACCAAATTTTAAGATCCACTGTAATAGAGACTCACAGTTGTTTCTGGTAACACAGCTCTGTACTGTTAGAGAATAACTGAGTTTAATTGTGTGTAAACTATAGCTAGTCTATGCCATTGGAAAGTCCAGTCTGTTACGGTCATGAAGGCTAGTCCTAGACAGTATATTTAATGTATGGGGGATGACAATGGACAGATACGTGATATATGACATCTGATAGATGAATGATAATTGATATATAGAGGACACATATTAGATAAATCATTAGATTATAGATAAAGGATCAGTAATAGGTAATTTATTAAATACGTTATTTAATTAATTGATAACTTGTTAAAGAAATAAATAGTATTAAATAGTAATGAATAAATGGATGGTAGATAGATGGATAAATAGAGATAGATAGATGGTTGATTTTGATATTCATATGTAGCATTGAACAGACCATGGGAAAACAAGAACCAGCTCTTCCTAAGCACCATGTGGCAACAATATGAAGTGGTGGTCACAGGCATGGTTCAGTAAGACCATCATTGAGAAGTCCCCATTGCTCTTCTGTAAGGAGTTGTCAGTAGACATTTAGCTAGCTGCTAGGGATTTGTGTCAACTGCAAAGTCCTTTCCCCTCAGTTGAGGCTGTGTGTTCTCGGACTGGTAACTCACTTCTAGGAAAGGCACCTTCAGCGAAGGCTAAGACTTATTTAGAAAGGCCTCATCAGTAGGACACAGTGCAGGCCAATTCTGACAGTTCATTAAGCCTTGATCTTGGTAGGGTCAACTGAGGCTGCTCAATCTCCTTCATTTTCAGTCTTTTCTTCTCCTTCTTTCCTCTCAATGGAGTTTTCCCCATGGACCTTCATGCCCATCAAATGTTCCTGCGTACAGATTATTCACATTCTAAGAATATCCTAGAAGAGTTCTATTATGTGACTGGATTATGGTTGTCTTCTAATTTTTCTGGCTTTTTACTTGCTTCTAAGGGAAGGTGCTGACTTAATCCAATTCCATAGTAAAATTTCTCAATTTATAGGAAACTAAGGAAGTGCTTACTAAAAAAATTAAATTTCACTTGTATCTTACCTTAGAATTCCCAGCCTTCAAAATCATGATAAAGAAACAATTCTTGTTTATATGTCAACCAGTATACGGAACTTCATTATAGCAGAAGTGGAATAAGAAAATAGATTTAAAGGTTACTGAAGTCAATGACAGATAGTTATATATGATGCTTATCTTAGAAGGCTTCCTTGAAGAAACAAAATGAGTTCAGTAAAGTACTGGGTAGTAATAAAATGGGAAATGTAGAAGGCAAGCAACACAGAGTGTTGTGGAAAAATCCTTCTGTACACTGTAAATATGTATTTCTTGCATTAGTTAATAAAGAAGCTGACTGGCCTATTGCAAGACATGCTAAAGTTAGGCAATGAAGAAAGGAAGAGTCAGAAGAGTCCAGCCAGCCATGGAGCAAGTAGGACATGTAGAAAATGAGGTAACAAGCCATGAAGAATAAATGGAAATATGGGTTAATTTAAATGCAAGAGTTAGCTAGTAACAAGCCTGAGGTATTTGCCAAGCATTTATAAATAATATTAAGTCTCTGTGTGGTAATTTGGAAGCAGCTGCCAGGGCAGGAATTGAGTGGTCAGGACAAAAAAACTTCTAACTACAACAGATCTCAGTAGAGGTCATTATAAAATTTTGAGCTGTCATATTTTAATGATATATCAGTGTCAATCATCCATCTAAAAATATCTGTTCCATCATCTTTGTTTCCTCACTTATAGCATGTAAGCAGTGAGTGGTGCTATTCACAACTATGCATAACAAAAACCTCTGTCCTTTAATGAGACCATAAAATGCTGGACATAGACTCTAGTTCCCTTTGTTCAGGGTAAAGTTGGAAGTCACATGTGTTGTAAAATTGTGTTTATCAAAATTACACCAGCATCCAGTTCCCCTAGCTTTCATGACATGCATGCAAGAAAAAGCAAAGTACTGTATGCATAGAAACATGTGTCACCAATAAATAATTTCCCTGAAGTCCATTATATANATATATATATATATATATGATAGAAACAGGGAAATAAAGAAATATAAAGGCAAGTGAAAAACAGAAGAAAGAAATAACAGTAGAAAGGTATAAGCTCCTAAACTTTCGTGCTGGGGCAATGTTACTTGATATGGCCTCATGGAATTAAACCAAGCCTGGTGGAGGGGCCACAGGAAGATTGAGGCTGTGACAATTTTATTGAGGGAAGTCAGACATTTTATACCTTTATCAAAAACAGAATATAGTGGCAATTGCAAGGATCAATACAGTTGTAGTTGCCAGGATACAAGGATGTTTGCAAACTTTACTAGGTACACTAGACTAATACTTAATACCAACTCTCCTGTCAAGCTTACATGCTTCCTTGACTTCAAAAGGAACATAAAGAGAAACACAAAATGGTTTGAATGCTTCACTGCTTGAGGGACTTGTCAATTTCTCAGGAGCTGAAAGGCAGACAGTGCTCCAGAAGCCATGGACTCTAGCCAAAAGACCAATGATGCATGCCTCTCAAGGCAGCTAGACCAGGCTAACTGCATGGTTCCCTGATACTCTGAGAACCTTTAGAAATCCTGAAGAACAGATTGCTAGGAATTAAAATTAGAGGCCTGGGGAGTAAGCTTAGTGGATGAAATATTTAACTACATAAGCATGTGATTCTGAGTTTCCATCCTAGAGTCTACAAAAAATGGGGCATGATAGCAACTATCTATAACCTTAGTGCTTAAATGGTAAGATGGAGCACTACATAGCAGAACAAAATAACAGCGTCTTGAATTTTGCAGGAAAATGGATAGAGCTAGAAAACATTATTTTGAGTGAGGTAACCCAGACACAGAAATATAATTATCACATATACTCACTCATAGGTGTTTTTTAAACATAAAGTAAAGAAAACCAGCCTACAACCACAGTCCCAGAGAACTTAGACAACAATGAGGACACTAGGAGAGCCTTACATATATCTAATCTACATGGGAAGAAGAAAAATACAAGATCTTCTGGGTAAATTGGAAGCATGGGCACCTTGGGGGAGGGCTGAAGTGAGGAGGGAAGAGGCAGGGAGGGGAGCAGAGAAAAATGTAGAACTCAATAAAAATCAATAAAAATAAAAGAAAGTTTTTTAAAAAGAAATGTCATTTTCTTCTACTCCAAAGCCACATTGGTAGGATTTGCCTTATCTGTTTCTGTCCCTGGGGTTACTGATTTGCATGAGACCCTTAATTGTTCTGGGTCTGTGAACCTCATTCTATAGACTAAATTGATGTGGGAGTTTCCTCTGTATGCTGTGAATATGCTTTTATTACCATTGGTTAATAAAGAAATTGTTTTTGCCAATGGCTTAGTTGAGTAAAGCCAGGCAAGAAATCTGAACAGAGATATATAAAGAGAGTAGGTGGAGTCAGATAGACACCATGTAGCTGCCAAAGGAGACAGATGCCAGAAACTTACTGGCAAGCTACAACTTTGTAGTGATGCATAGATTAATAGAAATGTGTTAATTTAAGATGTGAGAATTAGTTAGCAAGAAGCCTGAGCTAATAAGCCAAACAATGTTGTAATTAATATAGTTTCTGTATAAATATTTGGGTCTGGGTAGCCAGGAAAACAAATGTCTGCAATAATTATAACTCAGAAATGTTGAAAGGTAAGGTCTTTCCATTGTGTAATGGTACTCATGTCTATAATCATCCTCCTTATATCCATTCAACCCATTGTTTCTCTATCAACTTTCTTTTTTTACCATTTTCTTTATTGTTATTAAAATTTTACACCTCCTCCCCTCCTCCCAT
>LOEQ01000865.1:212973-223675 GCA_001685075.1 Bramus lutescens
GCCAAGAAGAGGCTAGATATAATGGGCCAGGCAGTGCTTAAATGAAAAAAAAATGAGTTAATAAATATTCTTTTGTTAGTAAATTGGTTAGACAGGCAGATTATTTAGAAAATAATTTAATGTTTGAATTTACAGAATAGATTCAAGTCTGACCATCTATATGAAAAGAAACAAATACAGCTTTGTCATAAGAGCTACATTTTACATTTTTTCAGCTGAAAAGTTTGGTCATATAAAACTAACTTAAATATTCAACATTCCCAGTTAAAAATGCTTTAAAGAACTAAACAAATTTTCTTTATAATTCAGAAAAAGATTACAGATTGAGATCATCATTAACCACAATAATTTCCAGAGAAGAAACAAAGTTTGCCCAAAACTAGTGAGGATAAACTCATACTATTACCTTAGGAGAGGAATGTTAGAGCCTCAAATTTCTACAGTATACATGCTATCCTCTGACCTTATGAGTTCTGTGAGGGCAGGGAAGAGGTCCCTACATCTCTGGCCAAATGTATTGACTCAATCATCCAGGAAGATGTGTTAGCGCATCATTTTACAGAATTATTATTTTAGCACTACTAATTTACTTTGTACATACCTTTTTGTTGTGGCCTGTAATTTTTTTTTACCAATTTAGTACAATTGCAGTAAAGACAAGCTATCTTAGCCACTATATTTCTCAAAAAGAAATATAAATAAGTCTAAGCAAACTATTAGAGTTCAGATGCCTTCTTTGTGTCTGCTTTTCTTATTTCCGTAGACAGAGGCATTGTGCTAACCTATGGATTTATGAGAAGAGTCACTGTCAATAACATTTATTGATGCTTTGTAAGTGCCTGAAAGGGTACACAACACACGATGACCACTTAAAAAAACAAATCATGTGGCAAGCAGAATGAAACACTATTCCTCCTGAGTCATTTTATACCCAAGAAGAAACTTGGAGATATCCTATATTTTGAAATTTCTTGCTGTATAAAATAAAGAAGTATTTTCTCAGCATCTTCCAGTCAAGCCGTCACCAAATCCAAATGACCACACCACCCAGGTACTAATTCTCGAAGGTACTAGAATAGTAATCGGTGCCTATGTTTCTTCCTTCCTGCCAGCACAGAAAGTCACTGGCAGCTTTTCTCCATGGAATACTATATCTGGGTTCATTTAGATGCAAGTTAAAGAAACTCTCTCCCAGTTTAAACAACTTAAGAGATTTTACTTCACAGTCCCAGAGGCAACTTAGAGCAAATAAGGGCAGTACACACAACCACTCAAAGCAGCTTCAGGAATCAGAACTGCCTCTGGAAAGCATGAAAGATGTCAATGTTTTCTCTCAGTTGTATGTCATATGCTTAGTGTTTGATTAAATGCCAAAGCATAGCATGGAGTAGGTGTTGTAAATGTTTGAATGATCAAATGAATGAGTTGCCTCTGCCTGTGGAGGAAAATCAGCCACACCAAGCAGCTTTTCGGCTGCTTATCAGAACTGCTGACTCACTAGCCTATCTTTGCTTTACAATTTAAAATTCCTATAAAAGGAATCTGGTTGACCCAACTCTAGCAGTGGGTTGACTATCTTTCTGTTGTCTAATCAGCTCTTCTTGAATGGCTGAGGTTATATCAGCTGAGCAACGTAAAGGCAGATGATAAACAAGGGTCTATTTTTAGCAGGGTCCTAGGATGTATGTTAAAACTATGCCTTAAATGTGTACCAAAGCTCTTCTAGATATTTATATCCACAGACTCCTTTGTAGTGTGACCGTGGTATTCTTCCCTTTAGAAGAGTCCATTTCTTGTTGATTATATCTGAGCAAGAATTGTTACTTCCTCAGAGTAACCATTTCTAAACCAATGTCTCAAATGGCCTTGAGTATGTTGTACCACCATGGGAGGAATCTCCTCTAACTGTTAGCTACTGGGAGTCCTAAGTCAGTACACAATTATTGCTAGATGTGACAGCAAGGCTGTACTGAATCTCTTGATCATAGTGGAGGTGGTGTTCCTCCTAACATGTGAGTGATCTCAAGTGATATCACCCAATTTAACGGTAAATACATAAAATGACTTAGGCTTTAGACCTTTATACTTTGGGGTAACTTATTATGAAGAAGTAGATAATTGACATAGTTTTTTATAAAGTTTAGCAGTTTTCTTTTTTCTTTAATTACCCAAGAAGATAGTAAAAGTTGAGACTTGAATTGGCACCAAAACTTTTAATCCGTTCATTACTTACCAGTATTCTAAAGTCAACCAAGATGAAAAGAGAAAGCAACACTCTGGGAGGGATTTGAAATTCTTCTTATATTATAGTTGAAAGATTTAATTTGTCTCTTGTTTCCTATGCTCTTTAGCTGTGCTCTTGTTTAAGCCACTTCACCCCAGTTTAGTAAGAACTGAAACACATGTATTCAAAGAGCTTTAGGCTGTGAAGCAGTGGTATAGTCATCCTTAATATTATCACTCAGGAAGAAGAGGCAGGTGAATCTCTGTGAATTCAAGGGTACACAGAGAAACCATATCTCAAAAAACAACAAAAAAAAGAAAGAGAAAGAAAGAGCAGCTTCAGATACCATTTTCTGAATAGCATACATGACTACTATTTATTCGTTTGTTGGCTTGCTTGCTTATTTGATTCATTTGTTTATTTATGTGAATGTGTGTGAGTCTGCCTGTCTGTATGTGGGCCATGTGAGTACATGTTCTATGGAGGCCAGAAAAGAGCATTAAATCCCCTAGACATAGTCATAGATGGTATGAGGCACCAAATGTTGATTGGACTCAGGTTATCTAAACAAGCAATATGTGCTCTTTCACCACTAAGACATTGCTGCAGCCTGATGTATCAGGTTTTTGTGGGTGTTAAATAAAATGAAATAATATATAGATAACTGTTACAAACTGTGTGGTGTAGTGAATATCCACGTTCTATTTCTCAAAGAACAATGTGAAGCTCAATTTGCCTATTGAAGACACAGTTATGCAAAGAACATCTAAATTTAGACAACACATTGACTTATGTCTTTTTATCCATACATGACAAAACAGAAGGTAATTTTGCATTATCATCCATCCTAGCTGACCTCTAGCAAATAGAAGTGGCAATCCAGCTTTCTCTTCCGTAACGGTCTAGTTCTTCCTCTAACTAAAAACACCAGACACCATTCTGAGCTGTTCTGGAAAACTCCCATAGTAAACAGTTTGACATTGAGGTTTGGTGAAGTTTAGGTAATGCTATCAAGCATCATATCTCTGATAGCTGAGGACTTGCTATGGCTTATTTTTCTCACCAACTTTATTGGATTGTCTCTTAGATTAGTAAAGAGTATCTCTGAGGTCTCCTAGGTATCCCTAGAGATAACTAGATCTGGATTTATACTATAATGTCATGACTGGGATGTGCCAAAATGTGAGTGACAGGGCCCACTGTAGGAAAACCACTAGGGACAAACCCTTGGGTGGTGGTATTTCTGGTCCTGGTCTCTTTCCTGCATTGACCACTAGTCTCACATGTTACAGCCCAGAAGGAGACTAGTGGTCAACACATACAGAGAAAGACACTAATAGCCATTTTATCTAAATGGGACATACCCTTTTTTATTGGTTCTGTTTTCTTTTTTCTTTTATTGGAAACAGATTTTTTTCATAAACTATATTCTGATTATAGTTTCCCCTCCACCAATCTCTCCCAGATCCCCACAACTCCCCATCCATCGCCATACCCTTTCTCTCTCTCTCATTAGAATACAAACATCTAAAATATATGAATAAAATAAAACAACAACAAAAAACAGAATAGGACTCAACAAACAGAAGAAAAAAAAGAAAAAGCAAAGATAACACGTGAGGAGCACCTATGGACAGAGACACACATGTCCACACACAGAGAAATCCAATAAAAACGCAATACTAGAAACCATAATATATTTAATGAAGTGACTTTTTCTTAATTTCTTCTTTCTTTCTATATATTATTTTTGAAGCAGAGTCTCAGGTAGTCTAGTCTGGCATCAAATTCCCTACATAGCCAAGGGTGATTTTGGTCTTCTCATTTTCCTGTCTCTACCATCCTAGCACTTAGATTACAGACAAGGAACACTATTCCCGTTTATGCGGTACTGGTGAACAAACATGGTTTTGTGCAAGGTAGGCAAGCACTCTACCAGCTGCCAGATATAGCCCCAGAATATCCTTTGAGCGTGCCATAGAACTAGTGCACATCAAGACTCACCATGAAAAGTATGGAAGGAAAGTTAGCCTTACAAGGAAGACAAGATCCCAGGGGTGCAGAAACTCACAGGCAATTCCCAAACCTCACATTGTTGTCCTTTTCCTGTTCTTTTAGCCCTTCCTTGCCTTTTCCAGTAAGGTGTTTCTTAGAAACTACTCCACACACCATTCTCCGTTGTGGAACCCTCCTCTTTCAGCATACAAAGGGATCTCTTTGCCATTCTGATCCACATGGAAAAGCATCACAGAGCAATCACTGACTGCCAGAATAGGGCACTGATTGTGTTTACTCCATCTACCTATGCTAACACTTTGAGTCTACTGCAGTGGATTATTCATTGCAACCAGGGTGCAGAGCAAACCACAGACTTCCTCACAGCCTGGATATTTGCATAAATCCCCAATTTCTCAGCAGTAATGCTTTCTTAGGCCCCGATGTGTTTTCCAGAGCAGTCAAAGTAAGTTCCTTTCACCTCTTAGATACAGAGTAGGAGTTGTAGCTTAGATAAAAGGAGGGCTTGGGGGATATTTACAAGGCAGAACTCACAAGTGATGAAGGAAGTTCTTCAGTGAGACACACTTAGATTTTATCTCCTGGCACTTGGGCAAGTCACCTACCATTTGTTTCCTCATCCATAAACTGGAGATTACTAAAAATGTCTACCTTGTGCAAAATATAATACTTAACACAGTATCTAGCTCAGCAAATAACAGCTATTGTTATTATTAATGAATTTATTATTTTCAAGGAGTTTCTAATTTCCTTAAAATTTTATTCATTGATTCAACAGTATCTCCTTCTTTCCCATATGCCTGCCATGGTGTTAGATATCAAAAATATGGACAAAGGAACACAATGCCATTCTGTTCAGAGCTCATTTTATAATAAAGAGGAAAGCAAGCTGACAATACTCCTCTGAGTGCAGGGACTTGGACTATGGGGATCTAATTAGAAAAGAATTCAGGGTTGCACATGGAGAGGGCAGCTTCCCAAAGATGTGACTCTGTAACTGAGTACCTAAAGATTTGGTTTCAGTATGGAGTGATGGCCTGTCAGTGTAAATGACATTTCATACCTAAAAGCCATGTAGAAGTAAGAAATTGGCACTTAGTTTTTGAGAAGAATAAAGTCAAGGAGGACATGACTAAATGTTGTAAAGTTTCCCTAGTAGGGCAGAGTAAGATTGGGTACACATAGAGCCTCAATAAGATGGAGACCTTTATCACACTCAGAAAGGGTTGGCATTCAATTTAAAGGATTATGGAGATTATTAAAACATTCCAAACAGGCACACATTTTGTAAAATGGTTTTTGTTGAAGTACAGAGCTTAAACTGTTAAGTGGGATGAGAAAAATGAAGTTGGGTCACACAACTCTTCTGAGAAGTTTTCCTAGCATCCAGTCAAGGTGACTATTGTATTTTTCTCCTCTTCCAGTAGCTTGTAAGCCAAGAAGGATCAACTGACACAAAGATATTTTGCTCTGCTTCATAGCACTTTGGATAGGATGTTTGTCGAATGACTTGGTGTGGGAGGTTCATTTGCATGTGTGCTGTTTTTATTGGTTAATGAATAAAGAAACTGGCTTGGCTTGAGAGGGCAGAGTAGAACTAGGCAGGAAAAACTAAAATAAATGCTGGGAAAAAAGGAGATGGCATCAGGGAGAAGTCATGTAGCCTGCCAAAGACAGATACTGGAAATTTACCCAGTAAGGCACAGCCCCATGGCGATACACAGATTAATGGAGGTGGGTTAGTTTAAGATATGTTATCCAAAAATATGCTTAAACTGTTCCTGTGTGATTATTTCAGGGCTGAACAGCCGGGAACAAACAAGCAGCCTCCTACAACAATGACAGAAGTGATCTAGTCACATAAGTTTGTCCCATCTTCAGACAACTTTGCACAGAAGTGTGTTATTATCAGTGCTAGCCAATATCTCGAGTTATTATCCGCCAAAAATAAACCAGAAAAAATAGAATGCCCATTTCTTGAATATACAATAGTTATATGTTGTTAATCTCAAATTAGAGTTTGCTTGATGACTTTTATTTTTATTTGTAAAATCCTCCCAATACTGGTCAAATGATATGTTTTGGTTTGAAAAGATCCTTAACACCTGAGTTTCCTGGGAAGACTATTAAAAGAAGGGAGCTTTCAGCGATGACTGGGATTGGGATACTCTGCCATCATGAATGAATCCAGGTCTCAGGGAAAACAGGTTCTGTTGTAAGAGCAAATTTGGCCCATACTTGTCATCTCACCCATTTGATGTCTTCTGCCCACAACATGGATATATGCAACACTGTCATTGAATGCCAATGTTTGATTTCCCAACATCTAGAGCTGTGGGGAAATTAATTTATGTCCTTTGTAAGTGACCCCTCTGTGGTATGCCGCAATAGCAGCACAAAGACTAGGAGACTAAGCAACAGTGATGTGTTAATAATAGTGTTTGTCTGAATAAAAGTTCTGTTTTATCCTCCTGGATTCTGTCTGCTTGACCCCTGATTTCCAAGAGCTTCCTTCCTACTTCAGATTGAAAAATCTTAAATTTCCAGCTCATATTCTGACATGCTACATTATATATATGTTAGAATCTAGAATACGTTAAACTTTGCCATTTAGGAATCTGGTATATATTTCCTCTGAATGTCACTTCTAGCATTTATAAAATTCGGACAATAAGATTTTCAACAGTTATGGCAAAAAACACAGCAAAGCAACTCAAAACATTCAACCAATGTTTTCCAAACATTTCTTTGATGTGGGATTCCTCTCTGTATGCTGGAAATATCTTTTATTATCATTAATAAATAAAGAAGCTGTTTGGGCCCATGACAGGGCAGAATAAATCAAGGTAGAAATTCCAAGCAGAGATAGAGGAGAAAAGAAGGTGAAGTCAGAGAGATGCCATGTAGCAGCTGAAGGAGACAGACACCCAGGAACCTTACCAGTAAACTATGATCCTTATGGTAAAATAAAAAACAATGGAAGTAGGATGATTTAAGATATAAGAGCTAGCTAGCAATATGCTTAAGTGATTGACCAAGCAGTGTTATAATTAATATAGTTTCTGTGTGATTATTTCGGGTCTGGGTGGCTGGAAATGAACAAGTAGCCTCTGCCTGCATTTATTCTATACTATAGCAAAGCTGAGGCTTTGTCCTAATGGGGTTTAATATTTGAAGTACAAATGTTGGGGAAAGCAAACATGAGACGACAATGAAGCCATGGCACCTTTAGATGATTTAGGCCTTCCATTTCTGAACCTCTGACTTTCCCTCACAGACTCTTATGCTATTTTTTGGATAAGCAAGTAAATTCTTATACATATACATGCATACATGTATGTGCCAAGGCAGATGCAGAAGCTATAAGGATATAGAGAATCCATGCCATAAAAATACAGAAAACCAATAGAGTAGGACCATCTCCCTCATCTCAGTACCCAATTTACACTTGTCTCCTGCTCTGAGGAATCACTGTCCTATCCATATTGTTTCCCGAGCATCAGTAATTGGTGCCTTGCTCAGTTCCACAACACATTTCCAAGCACCATGCCACTGCCTCCTGTGTTACTGCTGTCAGAATGTTGTATTATTGGTGGCAGCTCCTGGAACAGTTGGAAGCAAGCAGGCTCCTGGTAACAGCCATCTATTACTATCTCACACTTCTACATGGAAGACTGACTTTCTCTTTGGTTTGGTGTCTTTGTCTGCTCATTCATAAGCTCTCTGGGATCCATGCCCAATTCCGGACCACACTTGATGGAGATATGAAGGCTGTTAGCAGCTACTCACCTGCTAGCTCAAATGGTCTAAAATCTGTCTTTGTCGAGGCAAATGTCTCAGGAGCCCTGGCACTGCCTTATATTGGCTCGAATCACAACCCCTGCATGTTTACCCTTGTGCTCTGACCTGTAATTCATTTCCATTCCTAAGTCCAGAACAGCAACTACTACCGACTACCCACCTATAATCTCCAACCTTGCCTGACTTATCACTACCATGGAATTTCAATCTCTGTCTTTATTGACCGCTCCTGTTTGAGGTGTGTAATGTTCATATTCAAATCTCATCACAACCAAATGAGTTTTGTAGAAGGAATTGAAGGTTAGCAGAGTTTTATTACTCCAAATCATAGAGCCAGGAATTAGAACCTCAACATCCAAACTTATTTTCTTTGCGCTGAATTTCCCTTTGGCTAGCATGCACTTCATACTGTGCTAACTCACACAGGGAAATCTGCTACCCGTCTGACAATGTACACTGGCACTGACCACCAAAAGGAACCATCATGGATCTGAGACTAGTTCCCTTCCCCAGTTATCAGCAGATATAAAAACTAGCTCGGGGCTCTTCCTTTTCTCCGATTACTCGTTTTTCTTGGCCAGTCTACCAACCCATTCTTCTACCCCTCTTTCACCTTTGTATTGACCTGCCACTAGTCTACTTAAATAGCTCTTAGCTATAGCTTGCTAGAAAGATTCATTGAAAAATCTGAGTTACATTGAGGTGCAGAAGCTGGGGCTAGTCCCCAAAGTCAAGACAATAAATAGGACTCAGACTCCTAAAATACAGGACTCTGTGAAATAAATATGTCTGTCTGAAGAAAGCCTCTGGCCCACAGGTGTTGAGATGAGGAGATGGCTTAAATGTTAAGTAACTCTGGGAATCAGAAGGCTGTGGTTACAATGTAGCAAGGCAGATAGGACATAGAGAAATTCTTAAGGCATGAGAATGATTGTATTCTCCTGGGGCCTGACTCATTGGTAAAAGGATCCAACCTACAAAACATAGTGCCATTTGCTTTTGAAATTAGCACCAGGAAATGCAGAGGACAGAAGAATTCTTCCTTTGAGTCCATGACAAACGTAACTCCAGAGAACAGAGCTGTACGAAAGGCTCATGCAGTCAATCCTATATTTCTTGTGGTGATTAGTTCTATAACACTAGCACCACAATGTGAAACTTGTAGCACTGGACTATTGCCTGCTCTGCATAGAACAAGGGGTTCTATGAAGGGACAGACAGAATGTACCATCAGTAAGATTTCAGTGAGACATAGAAATTATTCCATGAAAAGTTAATTGCCACTTTATTCACTAATCAGCATTATCATAGAGAGTATTTAAAGCTGCAGCAGATTGTACAGTAGCCAGGATTAGGTATTAATCATGCTGCAGGAAATAGTAACTTCTAGAAAGCTACAAAATTGAAGCCTAGGTATTGTAGCTGACTAAGTTACTATAGGCCCTGTAGGGAGTGTAGGGGAAAGTAACAATTTTAGTTGGGTTGGTCCCTGAAGAGGTATGTGGTAAGAGACCACCAGCTTTTTAACCACCCATAACCTAACTCACCTGAATTAAACTCATTCAGCTCATTTATACTAATCATTAAAAATATATTGTCAGCACCTGTATATGGAAGATATAGCCCATGACTTTGTGGAGGTTTTTGGTGTGCTATTAGGCATAAAAAAATTCAAAGATGTTTGTTTATAACAAAGGCTTGTTTCAATTCTTGAATCCAGAATTAATAGTAGTTTGCCTTTGGTTAGTTACCTAATTCTTTGAGTTCCACTTATAAACTCTTTGCAATAAGAATAAGATCATGGACTGAATAAGAATATCAGAGCTTGAAATATGTCCAAATACGAAGTCTTACAGTGTTCGGCATACATCAGGTCTTTGTTCACAGGTTTAAGACAAAGAAAGTAAGCAAATGTGACATAAGAAAGCAAAAATGAAACTCTGAGAATTTTATAAGAGCTGATATTGTTTTGCAAAGATAGGAAATCTTCCATGTGACAAAAAACTGTGAGAGACTTTGGAAATCACAGAAGTTGTTAAAAAATACTGCTAAAAGAATGAATTAAAGGTGTGACAATGTGAATTTTGTTACAAGAATAGTAGGATTCATATGTCTGGAAAATAATTTAAGAACAAGAAGTTAGAGAAACCATATTGGATACATACAGTTTTGAACATGAAGTCTACCTGTTTCACTCATGCCATAGATGAAGTTGTTGAAAATTTATAAGTGAGGAAATATATTTGGAGGTAGCAGAGATAAGATAAAGAGATGTTTGCTAGAAGGTCAGGAGCAGGGACATTAGTGGAGACTGATGAACCAGTTCAGGCAGGGGATAATGAGGCTGACAGCAATAAAGACATAGCCAATAAATGTGAAGATGCTGAGAAATACACCCCTCAGGCATTGGTAAGTATCTGGTTGTAGAACTAAGGTAGTCTCTGGAAGTTCTGTCTGCCTCTGTGTGTGTATGTTGAATGATGAACAGAAAAAAATAAAGAAAATTAACAACAAGTCATTGGGTAGAAATCTGTGAGAGAATTACAGCTTTACAGACAAATAACAGCCTGTTAGGAAAGGATTAGGAAACATGCCAGAAACAGAGTCCCAGTGACTTTGAGAATTCAGCACTTTTGTAGGTAGGTAGGTGCTACCTAAAAA
>LOEQ01000865.1:223693-253671 GCA_001685075.1 Bramus lutescens
CACCACCACACCAAGGCTGGCCAACCCTTCCTGGCAATTTTCAGAATCACCGCCAAATGTGTATTTGAAAAGCTTGTTTTGCACAGATGCCATGTCCCGTCTATCAGAAACAGGCTTATGATCACTGAGCATCCCTCTCCTCTCCAGTACTATCAACCAACACAGGTCACTCAGCCAACCCAATATAGACTATGCATCCTAAGGAAGGTAGGGGGCCTGCCTGTCAAGTTCATCACAGCTTCCAAAGAGAAATGCTCAAGATGAGCAATTAAAGGATGGGAAATGAATAGAGAAATTTAATTTCTAATGCAAAAAGAATTCAAGATAAAAATACTACTATGAAAAATTTCTAATCTAGACCAGAAGCAGCCTCTGCACTGCAATCTGTATGTCAGCAAAGAATCTTGTACTGGAAGAATAAGGCTTAGATAGGAATGGAAGCAGTGTTGCCCTTACGCCATGCTTGTTTTGTGGGATGTTACCCCTTTAGTCATTTACTCAGAGCAGCTCTATAAAGTGTTTCCAGATAAAGAATGAACTAAACCTTACATATGCACCTGGGGCTTGTGATAATGCCCTATGAGGAGCTGCAGAGCAAATATAATACCAATAATTTATGAAGTATTAAGATACAGGAAAATGGTACAATTAGGGCTTTTCCTATACCTGACATACGGTTCTCAAGAACCATATAAACAAGTAGAGTTTGACAGCTTAGTCACACTTGTTGCAATGCTGCTTAAAACTATTGAATTATCAAGAAGACTATTTGAATCCTGTATTCCCCATAGTTATCAATATTTTAAGTATATAATGTACACACAATTCATAATTATACTGCATTTCAGCTCATATTGATACATTCATGCAGGAGATGATATTTTTGAGTGCACTCATCATTTGCATAAGTATAATCCAAAAAGCTTGAAAATCACAGTTACCGTGACTTCTCAAATCTGAGATCTTGCAGTTATTTCACATTACCATAAAAGGTTGCACATTTTATGAAACAAAATTTTGCTGAAGGGAAAATGGCTTTATAAAAAATATGTGTCTTCCAACGAATAAGTGAAAGGGCTTATTATTATAATATGGTGAGAAAAGAATGCAGAAAATACTGGAAACAGTGAAACTAATGATATTTCTTTTCTTAATTTTATCCAGGATGCCTAAGAGGCAAAGAGGTAATGATCTTTTTGCTAGAACTAAGAAACTTTAACAAGTTACCCTTTGCTATGGACCACCAGGCTTCCCCTTGCTCTCAAGACACTGAAGACTGGCGAGGAAGTCACAACCCAGAGGCTGTTGTGATGGGCACATTTTTAGAATATTTAAAAATAAATTACAGTTAGTGGCAAAATATATAAGCCAAAAAAATGCTGGGCAAGTGTTTGATTCAAGCTACACAGTCCAAGGCTTGCTGTGTATAAAAATACACATGTCTTCAATCAGACTAAATGTAGCTTTAGCAAGTGGTAATTTTTGCATGTCAGAGTCACTGCTAATTGTTGAATTAGAACATCTGTCAAAATGGGATTATATTTTCCAGAATACAGAACAGGGAAAAAGCTCTTTTCTAGGACTATGCGGCACATTATGACTCCCCCCAAAGTAAGTGCTGAAGAAGCCTGCTTTCTCTAGCCATTGTTTATACACAGTTGGGGCTACCTTACAACCTTTCCTTAGAAGCAGTCAGGGTATATGTAGACTCTTTGTCTCCTTCCATAGGGATGTCAATTTTAACATTTTAAGTATCTGACTTAAATGTTACTTCTCTCCAAACAATGGTGTTCCCAGAGAACACACTGCCTCAAGAACCATTAGTTCAGTCCACTGCTTAATTCTGAGGATGCAGGGAATGTTAGTGCACATGGCTTTGTGCAAGTCTTATACCCCAGCAAAGTCTCAGTTTTTATTTCTATACAATAAAGAGATTCAATGACAGCAATGCTGACTCCTTTGGAACACATGGATGTTTCAGAGAAGGAACAGGACTGCCATATCAGGGTGAGTTCTTCTTTTGTTTGTGTGTTGGACTTAATATTTGGTTCAGAGAGGAAATGATTTCACATGTAAAACGCTTAGAACATAAAAGTCTTGTAAGAATTTCCTGTGATAGTTCAAAGAGGTCCATATAAAAATTAGATTAGCCAGCATATTACACCATGAGTACACAGAAGGACCAGTGTCTCCATACCCAGATCCATACCATCAACACTTTGGTTTCTCTCATCCTGCTTCTACTATTCCATCCTCTACTCTGTCTGACACGGCATAATTTATGGTGCACATTGAATGCCCCGGGAGTGACAGCACCCATTATCAGCAAGCATTGGTCTATGTGTCCCATAATCATTCTACACCTGCACAGTGACACCAGAGGATTGGCAAGCATCCTGTTCATTGTGTTTCATAGAGAAAACCCTATTCTAATGCTCTCTGAGATTCATGTCTCAGAATGATTCAAGAGCAAGTGTGGAATGTCATCATTTAGGGTCTTACCCAAGACATCTAATCTTTCTTGTCAATATTCTGTCTGTTGCTTATTTGTTGGTCATACTAGAATCAATTTGCTTTCATTTTCTTAGTTGTTTTTTCTTATTTATTTTATAATTGTTTTTGAATTATGCCTGGAATTGAGAAACATGGATAGTTTTGTTTGTCACATATGACTTTGTGCTAAAGGTTCAGTGGGGTGTGTTGGGGGGGTCTTGAAAAGGAATGTGGATTAAGTTCTAGTAAAAACATGTCCTATTTTAAATGCACAGAAAAAGTTCCATTTAAAAATGTTTCCTCTGGGACATATTTTATAAAATGAAAATCCACTCTATTCTTTAAGTGCCAGTACTTGGATTTTTGAATACATATTTTAATTAGCATGTTCTAAATATACATGTTCAGAACTAAATATTTATAGATTATCTACTTATTCATTTGTTGGTGGTAAACATACACTCTATTGAGGAAGAGATTAAACTATAATCATAAAATAGCCAAGTAATTAGTTACCAGGGTATATGCTATGTACAGGAAAGTATCAGGTGTTCAAGGAGTAGGTAAAAGGAAGACCCAGCCTTTTTAGAAGTGTTAGAGAAGATAAAGAGTTCTATGTGCTTCAGAGGAAGCAAAGTTAATAAGGCAGGCATTCAGAAGAGGTGGGACTGGATGCTAGAAGTATCAGTGAGTCTGAAATAGTACAGATAGTTAAGCTAAACCTTCTCAAACAACATAGGCAACATATGACAGCCCGATATGGCCCTGACTTGCCCATTATCTAGTTATTGTGCCTTATTGACACAATTCTGGGAAAAAACTTAAACTTTATCATCGCATAGAGCTCTATTATCAAATATTAAGCTGTAGACCGTGATGTAGGAGGGTCATCTGTCTGTGTTACTTTCATTGGTTAATAAAGAAACTGCCTNAGCTAGCCGCGCGGGAGCTGGGCAGGACGAAAAGCAGGGCCCGCTCCCCTCATCACTACAAGACCGGGACTGGTGAAAGCAGCCCATCAGTACTACATAAAAGTCTTATCTAAATTAGTAAGCTAGCTTATTTTGATGTCCACTTGTTTTAAAACAGCTTCTTATAGGATATTTTGGGCTTCATAACCACATATCAGAACACATAAAATCAGATGGATACTTATTTGTAAATTAATCCTTTTTAATTATACGTTGAGAGAGAAAAATAGCCTTTGCTGAGGATGGCACATACATCTGTGGTCTACCTGACACCACCTTGACTTTTTTGCCTACTCTGTACCCTTAACTAATGGAACCCTAATTATTTCTTTGGCGAGGCTTTGTGTATCTCATATAGTTCACACATTGGTTTTTCTGCACAGGGAGACATGTGACTCTGCCCAAACATGTAAAAAGGGTGCTTTGTTGAAAGACAGTGCTGTTTAATGTACAAAGCCAAACTTGGAGAAAATTTTAAGTCTCTTTTTTCTTCTTTACTTTTTGGAAGTTTGATGCTGTTGAAGACATTTTGTGATCACAGGTGACCAGAGCTAGAATGATAATGGATGAAAAAGGAAGAGTCTTTGGGAAAGTAAATAGGTCAGACATGAGGGTGAGTCTTTCATGAATGAGAATAAAGCTTTTCACTCTTTTAAACAGGTGAAGATGGAGCAATAAATAGGAAATGAACCTTATCAGACATGTAATCTACTAGGGCACTGGTCTTGGACTTGTGGACCTCCAGAACTATGAAAAATTTCTAATTAAAAGATTTCAGGTTTTGTTTTTCTTTTTCTTCTCACAAAACATATATAATTTATATTTCCACTAACCAATAGGTAGGTCACATACTATTAGGTCCTTTGTTGTGGAATAATGTTCTTGTATCACTGTAAAGATTTGACACTCAGATTAGTTTAGTGAAATGCTGATTGGCCTGTACTCAAGCGGGGAGTATAGGCAGGGCAAACCAGACTAAGAGAATTCTGGGAAGATGAAAGAAGAGAAAAGTAGTCACCAACTAGATTCAGAGGAAGCAAGATGATAATGCATCATTAATCAAAGGTACAAAGCCACTCAGCTAAACATAAACAAAAATTATGGGTTTATTTAAGTTGTAAGAGCTAATTAATAATAAGCCCAAGCTAATAGATCAAACAGTTTATAATTAATATAAGCCTCAGTGTATTTCTTTGGGACCTGGTGAAACAGAAACTTCTGTCTACAAATGATGCCCAAACATTTGATAAAAAATTTCACATAAAAACCTGAGAAAGCTTAAGAAGCAAAGAAAGGAGTCTCAACAGACAAGAACAAAAACAAACGCAGCTTCTAGGTAGCCATGTTTACTCTGGTAGGCTTTGTTTGCCGGCAGTGAGAGAGTTGTGACTCCTTTAAGAGAGGCTTTCTGACTCAGCATTAGAAGCAAAAACCTCACAGATATTTTAAGAGGCCCTGCCACCAAACATTTAAATGCTGTTTATGAGCAATGACTGGCACACTTCTTGGTGGTGGCGTGGATCTAGGAACTCCACAGAATTGTGATAATAAACATGGTTCCGACCAGTACCTCTACCATGAAGCTAGACTCTCAGGGAGGAATGGGGTGGCGCCAGTCACCAACGCTGTGGTGTTAATCCTAGTCATATCACTTAGCAGATTAAAGGCTCATATAGTCAGAAAAAGATAGATATACAGTAAAGACAGATCCAGAAGAAAAAACTCTAAATGGTTTATAGTGTGTTAAAAAATATATGTAAGCTTGGGAGAGAAAAGAAAAAGGATATAGAAAGTCCTTTAAATAAAGAAAGAAATTGAGTAGTCAGGAAGTGGTGGTTCACATCTTTAATTCCAGCACTTTGGAAGCAGAGGCAGATGGATCTCTTTGAGTTCAAGGCCAGCCTGGTCTGCAGAGTGAGTTCCAGGGCAACAAAGGATACACAGAGAGACTCTATCTCAAAAGCCCCCAAAATAATAATAAAAATAAAAGAAATATACTGAAAAAAATCAAAATAAAGATTGGAAAATACACAGAAAATCTGGATACTGTATGCTATTTTGTTGTCTTTGAATTGTTTGACTGCTTAGGAAGGACCAAGAGCTGCTAAGAGACATTTGATTATAAATGCTGCATGATAAATCCAATCTATATTTTTTGAAAATGCCTTGACTTCAAAATTTAAGTCAAAAGATATGTTACTTTGGAGAAGAGGTTTTGCTTTTGTTTTAATGGGGATTGAGAGGCTGTGGATTCACTCTAGGTTAAGAAAAATAAGGTTTTATTGAGGAGGACCCCCGAAAAAAATTCCAATGTGGTTGGATATCCCAGATGATCCAACATTTCAGAGCACCTCTGTTGCAGTTTCCTTTGAGTTCTACAACTAGGGCAGCCTCAATACTGCTTGATGAGCTGCTCTAGTGTCACAGAATACTCCAGTTAGAATTTGAACAATATCTTAAATTTCCTTTGGGACCCCACAAGATTATCAGCACCTCCTCTCAGCAGGAAGTAGACTAGAAAACTATGCCCACATTCCCAAAAATGGATTATGGATATTTGTCTTTGTTTAGTGTGTTGGTTACAAGTTGTTATGGATAATGGTCAGGAAAAAAGCTAAACAAAGCAGATTAGATTTAGGGTTTTGTTTTGAAAAAAAATGGAAAATGCTGTGGGATAATGTTCTTCCACACTGTAAAGATTTGTCACTCATATTAGTTTGATAAAATGCTGATTGATCAATAGCCAGGCAGAAAGTATAGGCAGTGCAACTGTACTAAGAGAATTCTGGGAAGAGGAAAGCCACAGAGATGAAGTCAGCAGCCAGACACAGAGGAAGAAAGATGAGAATGTCTCACTGATAAAGGGTACCAAGCCACTGGCTAAACATAAACAAATATTATGAGTTAATTTAAGTTGTAAGAGCTAATTAATAATAAGCCTGAGCTAATAGGTGAAACTGTTTATGACATTTCTTTCGGACTGAATAGCTGAAGGACCAGGCAGGATAGAAACTTCCATCTACAGTTCTTTTAATGATATATCTTCATAACCAGTAACAAAGACCTTATTAACTTCTTTTATAGATAAGAACTTCATCTCATAAATTATGTAAATTTACACTGATAGAGAATGATAATGGAGGCACTTGAACCAAATCCTCTATGAATTAAAAATCCAAAACCTTTCCACTTCAAGAGGCTGCTTCTATGGCAGAATAAAAGCAAACTACTTTTAATCATGTACTTAGAAATCACATTTATCAAGAATCATTAAGTTATATGGAAAATAAAGAATATTATTAATGCAAGGAAGACATCATTTTGTTTTATCAAAAAAGAACTTTAATTAGGATCTGACTCCTTACAGTATGTTGCACCTGGCAGTAAAGTCTCACTCTTCCTGTCCTACACAGAGTTCTTTGTACATATGCTAGTTCATCCCTGTCTTTTAACAATGCCTGATTAAGTGTTGTAATTATATCCACTTTACTGATGAGAGTATACTGGCTTAGTGAACCTAAAAAATTTTTTCTGAGGTAAACTTTACTGACCTGTCCTTGGGGATAATGATGCTCATTGTTGTAGGCTCTGTGCACACAACCTGCCATCTCCACAGCCTCAGTTCAGCATTGTTTCTCCATAGCTGAATTCTCCTTAAAATACATCACACTGTCAGTACTTATGATAAACACGTTTGAATAGTCACTGCATAAGATTTCAGATGAAAAGATATGGATTTGAGCTATCATAACATGGCAAACAGGTACTGATATTTACATTAAGCATCAAGTCTTATGTCTAAATGTAGAGGTGAAGATGTTACATGTTATGCATGTTATTTTGAAGGTCTGAAAAGGTAATATAAAAGAATCATTCCCCCTTGTCACCAATCTTTGCATGTGTCATAGCAACTGCATTATCTCTACATAACTGAAATGTCAAATGTCATCTGTCTTTGTGTACTGAATAGTCACCACAACACTATAGACTCCTGTATTACAAACAGAAGAAATTATTTTTCACAGTTTTGGAGTCTGAACAGCCCAGTATGGTCAGGTTAGGAAGCACCCTTTTGCAGGTAGGAGAATGTCAGCTTCTCCTTGTGTCTCTACATGGAGGATGAGGCAAATGACTTGCTTAGAACCATTTGACAGTGGTGTCAAGTCCTCCCATGGGAACTTTGCTCCTCTAATCCCTTGCTAGCAGGCCTACCTCTGTATACCATAAAATTTGTAATTAGGGTTGAACACTAGAACTTGAGGGTAACAAAGATACTCAAAATATGGACTACCATGTCCCCTTAAATTTCATGTCATCCTCAGATGCAAAATATATCAGTTCTATCCTCAACATCTTGACTTGGTTCACCATCAACTGTAAAGTGAGACTGTATTTTCTTTTCCTGGCTACCCAGACCTGAACAATCACACTATAATTAAATAATAATTGAAGATAATTAATAATTAAACTATATTAATTACAATACTGTTTAGCCAATGGTTCAGGCATTTCCACAGCTAACTCTTACATCTTAAATTAACCCAGTTTTTATCAGTCTATGTATTGCCACATGGCCATCGCATTACCTCATTTTCCTTGGTGGCTGGCTGGCATCTGCTTGACTCTGCCTATTCTCTCTATGTATCTCAGTTTGGATTTCCCATCTGCCTTTACTCTGCTAAGCCATTGGCCAAAACTACTCTATTAACCAATCAATAAAAGCAACAGATATTCAGAAGGACACTACACATCAATTAACTAAAGTGTCACATGTCCAGACTTACAAAAATTTCATCTGAATCATATATAGACATGATTCAGTGGAAAATTCACTGTAAAAAAAAAATCCTTCCATCTGTGAGCTTTCTCTTATTTGGGAAGGTTTTCCCCAGAGCCACCTCTTAAAGACTTGAATCTTATTTTGGTGGTAGTGGAAGTGGGTGTTGTTGGAAATCAGAAGATACAGGTCCTAGCAAGAGATTTTAGGTTAGGGCTTGTGCAGTTTGTTCCCTTCTTAATTTCTCACCTTTATGCTCCAGGTAGAGGCCAATTGAAGATAGAATAGGACCTCCAAGACCATGAGTGAAAATATACCATTAATCTTTTTAAGTTGATATTTTATTAGAATAGTAGAAAGATGACTTTCACAGAGCCTGATAAATCAAACAAATTGTGAATTTCTTACTTAGACTGAATCAGTTTTTTGGAGCCCAGGGTGGCTTTGAACTAACAGAGATCTGTTTGCCTCTGTCTCCTGAGTTCTGGTATTAAAGTTGTGCATCACCACTACCTGGCCATTCATGGTTTAGCTTTGCACTCTGATCTTCAGGCAAACTTTATTTGTTGAAACATAAACAAAATATCACTAGAAATTCTCCCTCACATGATAATAAAACTGTGGAAATGCAAACTATATTTTTCACAAAAGTTTTTTGAGTTTGCAACTTAAGAACCACAATGTTGCAGTTATCTCTGGGTAATATTGAAGTATAACATTGCATCTTCAAAGTTAGCTATCATATAAAAGTTTGATGAAATTTAGTATCAAACTATGCTTCCTCTGAGAATCTGAGAACAAATAGCTTAAAGCTTTAAGTCACAATTGGAGGCTGCAGGTAAAGAAAGGATATGATCCCGATTAGGAGGGAAAGCTCTAGAATTTTCTATTGGATTTTGTGGAGGAAGAGAACTTTACACCATATCCCTTTGTTGTGTATAGAGAGCATCAAAGTGTCACCAACACAGTTCTCCACAAAGTGTGTCTCTAAATAATTCTGCAGTTGGTGGCGCCTCTGGTGAGAGGAAAGGATGTGCTCTTCTCTGTTCTAATTCAATCCTGTAAGTATTGATTGAGCTCCTGAGATGTATTCAGCCAAAGCTGACCTAACTTGAAGCTGTAGCAGCCAGATGCCTACACGGTCTGCCTCAGATAAAGCAGTAAAGCTTCTGGGTCTTGCATAACTGCCTCTCTGACCCTCCTCTTCCCTACAGCACATAAAATTCTGCTCTATCTCCCAAGCTATAAAATGCAATCTCCCACAGGATACATTTGATGAGAAAATGTCCCACAGGTGCTCCCAAGTTGGTAAATATGGGCTTCTCTTAGAGGTTTTTCAAGTTTGTTAGTATAAAGACTGAGAATACTTTCAATAATGGGATTATTTTAGCTTTATGTCTTTTAGAATTATTTGAACATAGATCTCTTCCCTTTCTTAATTTCCTTCTACTCATATTATTTGTTTTGGTTTAAAATATATACATATGGTGTGTGTGTGTGTGTGTGTGTGTGTGTGTATTTGAAGAGAGCTCTTGCTATGTAACTCTGGATTGCCTCAAACGCATGGAGCCCCATATGCCTGTAACCCCTGAGTGCTGGGATTAAAGGCATGTACCACCAACCTGGCTCCTCTTATATTAAAGTGTTGATTCATACTTAGAATTACAGTCTAATTTTTAGGCTGTTCTGCTTTGCTTTCTATTTCCTGTCACAACATCAGGTAGATTAACTGACACAGGGCATAGAGAAAACATTTGGGTCTAAAGAAGAGAAAGCCTTACCTAGCTCTAGAACCATATTTCCAATAAAAGAGAATATCATGACATGACTTTAATGTTATTCACACCAAAAGGATACCTGAACTCCTGCTAACTTGAATCCAGTGATGAGAGAGCTCAGAGATAAATTTCGAGCCCCGGCCATAAAAACAACTACGGTAGCGGTGGTGACTGGAAGATGGTGGCAGCAGAAACATCAAAAATATCTGATCCACTTCTGTCTCAGCTCCATGTTTAAACAATAATTACAGACATACCAGGAAACACAGACAGACAAAACTTTCCAATAAAATGGGCAGACACAACTTTCCAACAAGACAGACAAAACTTTCTGTGGTAAAAGACAAAGATTTCCAACCATCCAGAACAAGGTGGAGGGCGGTGTCTTCTTACTTTCCATGAAAGGAAGAATACAAGGGTCTTGCTGACCCCCTCCACACCCCAGACAGGGATTGTATAAAACAGAACCACAGGGGGACTCACCAGGAGGACTCTATAGATACTTGCTAAATTTCTCAGTATGGCAGTTCATTTTGATAGTCTATGAACTACAGATAACCTCAGAGTCATTTCAAGGTACATGCCTCCTGAAGAGGCTCTTCAGTCCTGGAGTCCCAGAGTAAAGGTGCAGCTTTAAAATTTGAGTGGATGACCTGACTATATCTGCTGGCATCCAGAAAATGTTAATCCCGCCACTTGAGAATAAGACCACTACTACAGTTTAAACCAAATTTGAAGCAATCTTTAATTAGATACTGTCCAGGTAGATAGGCTCTAGCCCAGTCCATACTTGTGTTTCCAGGAAATGATCACAAATCATATTTTTTCAGGGATTTAAGAAGAAAAAAACATAATTTACCACATTTTTCATGAGGTCCAGTCAAGGGCAAGCATATCTGGATGTGCCTCCTGCCTGCATACCTCCTTCCTACATCTAATCAGGGGCAAGAGTACATCCTGACTTATTTCCTGCCCATGTACCGTCTTACCCACATGTAATCAAGCACATCTGGTGCATTAAACAAACTTTCGGGAGGAAAAATTTGTTTAGCGAGGTAAAAACAAGTAGCCTGTTTTCTTATGTAAACAACAGACTCCAGCACTTCCGGAAATGTCGGTCCTAGGGCAAGGGGCTTGCAGACCAAAGGCATGTTTGTTTCATGGATCTCTTAGACAGAGCAATTAAAACTTAAAATATAACTTTGGCTCTTACAGGGACCCAAGAAATAGTTTCCTTTCTTTTCTTCACCATTGTCTTTCCTGCTTTATGCCTGAGCTCTGTGGAGTATGAAATGAACCAATCTCTGTTCTGTGTTTAGAAAGTGTGCCTCTCCAGATTCCTATTCTGTTTCTCAAGTGTTTGAGTCCTGTACAAACCAAAAGAGGGACATCTTCTTTTGTTTCTGTGAATGCTCTCTTTCGCTGGAAAACTGCCGAAACACCATACTGCTCATTGGAGGGGAAAGAGGTCTATTTATATTTGTGGACATCGATCCAGTCTTCCCATACGTAGGGATTTAGGTGGACCTATCAACAATCAGAGATCACATATTTTGGGTTTGTGACTTACTATCTAGCATAATGGCTGACAAGCTTCAGGCAAATGCAAAATAAATGCAAAGAAAATAAAGAATAAATGAAATGAAAAAATAAACAGAGAGGATGGAAGGAATGAAGAAAACATATTTGAGATAGATTTTCCAGGGCAGCCTTCTGGGGAGAAGTGTGTTGTGGTCTAAAATTAGATCTGAAAGAATGATTTACTTTAATACACAAAGTTATCTTGAGATTTAATCTATATTTTTGTAAACCTAAAGAATGAAAAGAAATTATGTCCTTGAGTTAAACAAATTTTTCATTGCAATTGTGCTACTGGGAAATTCTGCTTCAGAATCATCTCCACTGTGACTTATAGCATATTGAACTTCTAAAATCTGTGTATACTAACAATGCTTCTACAACCCTAGATGAACATGTGAATACAGGCCTGAATCAAGAACTGACTACAATCAAGTATTAACACACAAATGCAAATTTTATGTTAGGAGACATTCATTCATAAACTATTACTGAACACTAATTTGGTATGACAATGTATAGTATATTGGTAACTGAAATGATTAATGAAAAGTTATTAGTTCTTTCCTCCAGGAGCTTTGTGGGTAAAATTAAATATAAGACAGTAATTTCATGGCTCCACGAGTTAGTAGAGAAGAATGGGGAAATACATTGAAATCTGAAAAGGAGGGTTTTGCAGAATTATTTCCTTTGTTCACTCTGAAGGAAGGGCTGCAGTACCTACTCTAGAGTTGCATCACCACCTTTAGTTACATTCATCCATCATTGATCTATACAATATTGTGAATGTGGCATCCATTAGATGGTTTAACACTAGCGTAGATGGTATCATGCCCATCTCAGATAGAAAGTGCTGAACTAGGATAGTTAAGGAATTCATGGCTACAGCAACCACACTATGCATTGTAAAATGCAATTCTTTAATTTACAAATCCCACCATCAATGTCTTTTTTATATTTTTAGCCAAACAACAACAAATATACTCCTATAAGTCAGACATGATACCTAGGATAAAAGAAAAGCAGATATGAAAAAAATACTTGGGGATTAAAACAATGATAGAACCAAAGTACATTAGGTATTTCAAAAATCAATAAGAAATTAAAGCTTAGAAAATGTCTGAGAAACAAGATTAAAACTTTAAAAATAATACAGAAAAAAGGAGAAATAGAAAATTGGTTTTGGAAAATAATGAGTCAAACCTAAAACCAACAATAAAAACAAACCAACCAAAACAAATGGAAAATAAATGATGGAATTTACATTGAAATCTCAAAGTATTTCCTAAGCTGTATAGGCATTTGTCTTCAGCTTTGCATGGAATACCAATTGATGCATCAATTAGATCAACTAATTGCGTCTTTTAGAAAAACTAGCAAAATGCAAAGATCCTAGAAACTTATAGAGAGTAAAAGACAGAGATCAGATATATGTGTTCAAAAATTATTGTAAATATAGCAACATTAAGGGTTGGAAGGCAATAAAGCTGTCAAAAATATTAGTGAAAAATTATCAATTCTAATGTATAATGTTAAAGAAAAAGAATGTATCAATTGAGGATATAGAGGTGAGAGATGTGTTAGTATTTTTTACTTACTATTAATGCACATTTAGTGACAAAAAGCACCGCCTAGTAAGTTTTGTGGTTTCAACACTTTTTCACATGCAGAATGGGAACTGCACTCCTAATATGTGAATGTCTGGTGACATATACAAACCATTCAAACCACAGAATATTGATATCGCTGGTAGTATCATGTACCTGTTTCCTCACTTATCTTAAAAATTCAAATAACTGGTAGAAAGCTATTTACTTCAATTCTATTCTACAAAAAAAATAATTACAGAAAGGAGAAAAGAAACTTGGCAATAGCATTTAATACATTGAGTTACTACAGAATAATGTTAATACCACATGTAAAATTTAAGGGTAAGATTTTTAACAGGGTTAATTTAGGTTCCTGGTTTTGAAAAATGGGGAAAATCTCAGATCAGAAAATATGGTAAAATAGCAACATTTTTATCCATGTGCAAAGCTGTTTTCAGTAGTCTGGAAACTAAGAGTTTTCAAAAGACATAGTAAGAAAGTTTCTTAATATGTTCAGAAATAAAGGCAATCTTACAATAAGTTCAGAGATTACTGCCTCGTATTATCACAAACCTTTGAGAAAAGACACAAATTCTAAACTCTGACAACACCAACTGAACATTAATCAGGGAAAATTTTAATGGACAGATCAAACTATTCAACCAAGCAAACCTGGTACCACTCCAATTAAAGGCCATTTGGAATAAAAGGCTGAATTCCAAGAATTATGAGCTTTCAGAGACAGATTCACAGATTGCAAGAAACAGCAGAATTTAGGCCTTCACATAACTACCTAAAATTCTGCTTCTGACCCAAATGCCCATGAACAGGCTGTGTCCACCCAGGAGTAACCAGCTGCTTTTCAGAATGCTATTTCTTCTTCTGCTTTTATCTCATCAGGTACAGTATCATCACAGAGCTCGAGAGAACTAGAAGCTGAAAATATCCCTTTAGAGCATTTACACTGATCAGGACAGATATTTTTAGTATGCAATTGTCTGTCAAATGTGAATCAAATGGCATGTCACCTTAATGATCAGAGAATTTGCAAGTCCCTGAAAAGTGACAGCTGCAAATGAAAATTTAGGAAGTTCCACCAAGCAAGCAGAATGTTGATCAAATATATTGTCAGAAGCCATAATCAAAACAAAATGTCAGTGGAGACACTTAGAATCCTCTAGGTAATGAAGTACTTTCTGACCAGCATCAGAGCAATTTCTGTAGTTCTCTGCTTAATGCTGTTAAAAGTTGTCACACTTTTGTTGTTTACTACATTTAAAATATTTGCCCTCATTATAAATTTGTGATTGGATAACATTTTAAAAATAGATAAAGTGATAAACAGATAAAATGTGAATTTCTGCATGCTATGTTTTTTGTAAAAATTTAAATACAAGTTCTAGGTTTATCTATGCTCATTTTCCATTGATATCCTGCATTGCTATCCACAATCCTTGCCCTGTATCATCTGGCCATGTGTGACATTGATAATGTGACTGGTTATCCACAGCCTTAAAACAAGATTTTGGCTTCATATTATCCCTAGAGACATGTGGAGAAGTTTCCCTGGAGAAACTGTGGTGTGGGATTCCCTTCTGTAAGCTGTGAATATGTTTTATTATCATTGGTTAATAAAGAAGATCTTTGGCCTATGGCAGGGAAGAAGAGAGCTAGGCTGAAACACTAAATTGAGTGCAGGGAGAAAGAAGATGGAGTCAGGCAGATGCCTTGTAGCTGCCCAAGAAGCAAGAGGTAACAAAACATGAACCTCATGGTAAAATATAAAATAATAAAAATGGGTTAAGATGTAAGATCTAACTAAGAATATGCCTAAACCATTGACCAAACAGTGTTGTAATTAATATAGTTTTAATGTGATTATTCAGGTCTGACTGGTCAGAAAACAAAAGAACAGTCTCTTCTGTTTGATGAGAATATGGTTGACTGGGTCAAGGCTGATAGTGAATAGCCTTGGGTATAAAGCTCTGTGCTATATTTTCGTTATCCCAAAAGGCAGTAAAATGATTTTAGAAATACAATAACACAATTGTGGAGGAATGTCCTAGAGCCAAATTTCCTTTTAGTCAAGTATTCATTGCAATGCTGCTAAATACTTCTAATTCAGTATTTACCATCTTTAGTTCTTAGTTCTACATGAAATTGTATCAAATTCCCACAGATTCTGACTAGCTTTCTCCCTCTAAATTTGGTTTACTGTCTTATCTTGTAGAGTATGTATACAAACAGTTCTATCCAAATTCTGGGCCTGCTTCAAGCCCACTGGACAAGTTTCTCTGCAGAATTTCCACTACAGACTCATTATCCTGTAACTCTGGTGGTTCTCCTAATACTCAACTGTATATTTTCTGAAGATCCTATTGATAGTTTCCTGCTTACACAAAATGATTGTCTGCACAAACATTTCAAGGAGGTCTACTTGCTCCTTAAAATAGCCTCAAAATCATACAGCATTTCCAGCAAGGAATGTATTCATAGATAGAATGAGCTGCATAGAGATGTTGAAAATTCCCAATTGTTCCTAGGCCTTCAGGGATAGACATTGGGATCTGGCTTCTCCTGAAATCCTGAGGTCTGGAACCAATTCTTGACTTATTCTTCCATTAGATTTTTCATGTGAGATCTTTCCTTGCATTTTTAAAATACTTATTTCACACAAAGAATACATAGAAGAAAATCCCCTCCAAACCCCTAACAACTTGTTCCTGTGTCCACACTGCTATTACTGACTTAAAAAAGGAATATTCATACTCAGTATTTAGAAGGCACGTTTAGCTATGGAATCACAAAATCTGCCTTACACCCAAGGCTCTATGTTGCAAGGAGTGCCTACTTGTTTGTTCCAGCCGCCCAGCTAGCTTAGCCCTGAAATAATCATCCAGAAACTGTATTAATTAAGTCACTGCTTGGCCCATTAGCTCTAGCTTCTTATTGGCTAACTCTTACATCTTAATTTAACCCATTTCTATTAATCTGTATATTACCATGAGGTCGTGGCCTACCAGCAAAATTCCGGCATGCTTGACTCTGGCAGGGGCTTCATAGTGTCTACCTGACTCTGCCCTTCTTTCTCCCAGCATTCAGTTCTGTCCTCCCTGCCTACCTAAGTTCTGCCCTATCAACAGGCCAAAACAGTTTCTTTATTTATTAATGGTAGTCACAGCACAGAGGGAACTCCCACATCAGTTCTACATATAGCAAATGTCGCTGATCACTGCACCTTTGACCTTGAACACCCCTGAGCTCCCAAGTTGACTTTTACCTGTGCTTCAGATTTTTCTTAGACTCCATCTCTGATCCTCTTTTCTCTCTGTTTTTGACTCCATGAGGACCATGATTTGCACTCCTCATAGTATTCTTCCTATATAACTACAACTTTTGTAGCCAGAGGAAAGAAAACTCTGTGTTACTTCCTTTGGCTCATCTTCCTGTTTTAAAAATCCCTGACACCTCTGATGCATCAGTCAGAGGTCTTTTTTGGCTGATGCTTGGTACTCTCTTGATACACCCAACTACACCTTGGGAGTTTCTCCCTTTGATCTGTCACAATGACACAGTCACCTCTTTTTCTTACACGTAGAAAACTGGGGGTTTTAAGATGTACTTGAAAATGGAAGTTAGACATGAGGAACTCTAAGAATCTAAAGATTTTGCCAATGATTTGAGAAAATAAATAAAAGAAAGAAGGTGAACTTTATATTTTGAAAGAGTCAACATAGCTATTAAAGCAATGAGGGAAAATACTTCTCTCATGATGTCTACTTATTTAATAACTTAACTCTTCAATAGGTTCCCAACAATACAAAGCTATCAATTTTATAAGGATGCATTTATTGCAGTTGTTTAAGTTTAAGTATTCCCTATACTTGCCATCATTTCGCGTTTTGTTTTTATTCTTTTCACCTATTAAACAGCAAGACCATGTTCGCATATTCACCAGGAGAACTGATTGTTATCTACTGTATAAGTCAACAAGTCAACTAGATTCTTCGCTCCATAACAGCTAGAATATCCTGCAATGTACTACTTGCCATTATAGCAAGAACTTACTGAGATTTTAGGCTATAGACTTTTTAATCTTTTTTTCTTTTTTATTAAAAAAATTACTTTTCATTTTACATACCAACCCCAGGTCCCCCTCCTTCTCCTTCTCCCACCTCCTACCTCCCATCTTCCCATCCAGCATTCTCTCCTCAGAGAGGGTAAAGGCTTCCTTGGGGATCAACGAAGTCTGGCATACCAAACTGAGGCAGGATCAAGCCCCTCCCCCATATTGAGTCTGAACGTGGTATCCCACCATAGGGAATGGACTCCAAAAAGCCAGTTCATGTACCTGGAATAGGTCTTGGTGTCACTGCCAGGTACCTCTCAACAGATCAAGGCACAGAAATTGTCGCCCACACTCAGAGGTTCTAGTTTGGTCCCATGCAGGTCCTCCAGCTGTCAGTCCATAGTCCGTGAGATCCCTCTGACTTGAGTCAGCTGTGTCTGTGTTTTTTCCCATCATGTTCTTGACCCCCCTTGTTCATATGATCTCTCCTTTCTCTCTTCAACTGAACTCCAGGAGTTCACCCCGGATCTCTGCATCTGCTTCCATCAGTTATTGGATGTAGGTTCTATGATGACAATTAGAGTAGTCATTAATCTGATTAAAGGGGAAGGCCCTTTCAGACATTCTAGGAATCTTAGCTGGAGTCATCCTTATGGATGTCCTCAAGAATCCACAACAATTTTTAAATCTTATCCAAACTTCAAAGGAACCATGTACTCAATAAATAATCATCTGTAGGGAATGTTTCCAATCTATTTGTCTCATTTGCACTCTTGACATTTCTTTAAAAGTAGTGCTTACATCACTTTGAATTGCTGTAATAAAATACTGTAGATGTAAGTTAGCACAATTGCCTCTTTTGGTAAGAACACTAATTTTGCATATGATGGTCTTTGTCATTGCAGTGGGATCTGGAAGAACAGGCCTAATAAACAAGGTAGAATAAAGTCTCATGTAATAATCAATGTTGTTTAGAGCAGCAGACAAGTTATACCCTGGGGGCTAAAAGGAGTCACATGAGCAAAGTGTACAATTACAAGGGCAAACCACATATGTTGGGGAAGCTGCATGAAGCAGCAAAACATGTATTTTTTCATAGAAGCATATAAACAAATAACAATCAATAGTTGTAAAGATAATATGTAGTAAACTCAGTCCTATCTGCTACACTTTGGAAGGGCATGAAAGCATAATCCAAGAACAATTTAATGTTTTTGAAGAAATTGAAGTCATAAGATTCTTGTTTTGTTTTTGTTGGGGAGGGGGCATTTCCTTACAAGCTGTCAGAAATCTCCACATGTTGTGGTATAATTGTACACTGTGTGAAGATTATTGTTGTGATTGGTGTAATGAAAAAATGAAGCTGCCAATAGTTAGGCAGGAGCTGTAGGTGGGACTTCCGGGCAGAGAGAGAACTCTGGGAAAAGGTGGAAGAAATGGCAAGAGCAGTATAGAGAGATGAGGCAATAAGTCTGTGACAGAACACAGATTAAAATAAATGGTTCCTTTAGGTTATAGGAACTAGTGGAACAAGCCTAAGCTAAAGTGGAGCTTTCATAATTAACAATAAGTCTCCATGTCATTATTTGGGAGCTGGAGTGCAGAGCAGGAAAACACTTGCCACTTCTGCACATGATTCTGTTCTTGGACCATATTCCAAAGGTCTCACCCTTGCGTTTCTGAATACCTCATCTCAAAATTCCAACACATTTGGGGTTAGAATTTTAATCTATGAATGTTGGGGGACTCTGGAATATAGTCCATATTGAGTAGAAGTTTTAATGCCAATGAATGTGAACATCTTGGAAGAAAGCTGAAGAGATAGCAGAATTTCTGTGCTAAGAATTGAGCTAGGAAGGGATAAAAGGAACGTCATTGGCAGAGGGAGAGTCTGCCTTTCTTATATCTTGCCATAGGAAACTTAGTCTCTGTAGCCTCTCTAATTACTGACTCTTCTTATCACTTGTTTCCCCTTCAACTAAAGTAAGTTCCCTCATTCCTCTTTGATCCATCTATAGATTATGTAGTGTGTTCTTCATATCGTTAATGCACTATCAAACGGAAGCTTAAGACACCCACTTTTGTTGGGAATATTGTTTTCAGGTGTGTTATTTTTGTTTAGGCTACGTTTAATTAACTCTGAAGCTGTGAGTCTTTGCCTGCTAAAACACCTGTTGGTCTAGTAAAGCGATGAATACCAATAGTAAAGCAGGGGCAAGGACAGTTGGGGATTATCAGGCAGAGAGGTTAATTAGAAGGAGAAATCTGAGAGGAGGGAGAATGAGGAACAATGAGAGAACAAGGAGAGAAGGACATCAGGGCCAGCCACCCAGTCAACAATGGAGTAAGAAGGAAGGTAAAATATATAGAAATGAGAAAGATAAAAGCCCAGAGGGTAAAGGTAGGCAGGATAATTTAATACAAGAGAATCTAACAAAAAACAAGTCAAATAAACTAAGGTCAGGCATTTATAATTAAGAATAAACCTCTGTGTGTGAGATTTATTTGGGAGCTGGGTGGTGAGCCTCTCAAAAAGCCAAAAGAATAAAACATCACACTACACAGTTTGTTTGAAGGAAAACAAGGATTTGGGTGCATCTCTGTTCATAGTCTAGGTATAATTGTTGCATTTATAACAGAGTCTGATTTAGCATGTTAACTCTTAAAAATTGGGGATATTTCTAGAAGCATGATATTAATATGGTTCTTCAATAGCCAACTTAGGATAGAATAAACAACAGCATAAACAGAAAATATTTTTGTGTGGAGGAAACAAGGTAAATGCTACTGAAAGAAAAAATGTCCAATATGAATTCAAAATTTTCCTCTTAGTCTAAGGCATAAGATAGTACTCTAGGAAACCTCATAACAGGGTCACAAGTTGTTATCTCCAGCAAAACCAAGAAGTCTCTGTTTTGTATTTTGAACAGCAACTCATGAAAAACCAGCACATATATATGAATAAATTGCAGCTGCTTACAAAACAATGTGAAATTTTATTGTTTATTATGTTTTTTCAAATAAGAATTGTCAAAATATAATGTCAACCTGTGTGTCTATAGTACCAGAACCTTCAGAGAGAGATGAATGGATGGTGTACACTGCGGAAGAAAATTATTATGCTTTCTGATATGATATACCCATGGTATTTACAAAGTGCCAATGGCAGATTTTACATGGACTGTGCTATGGTTGCAGCAGCACTGGAGACTTTGCTCATTGGAAAAGTTGAAACAGAGCAAATAAAATGGAGGTTTCCCTGATTGCAAAGTTTATTCTTAAGAAACAGGCATATTGTTTTGATTGGTATTTGTGTGAGAGGTTTCCAGTCTCTTCCTATAAGATTATCAGTAATAAATTTGTTAATACCATGTTGCAGAGTTTTTGTATAAGTAAGACTTTGGTATCATTGGTGAGAATAAAACCTGGTAAGTTCTTCTGGACAATATTTTAGAAATATCTATTAGAAAGCCAAATACAAATAATACTAATGTCCTTTTGGGAAAGTATTCCACAGATAGGTTTACGTGTGTGGAGCATAAAAGTAAAGAATTACCTGTGATGGTAATTTGTTGGGAAAATATAAACATCAGTTGATTATGATCCAAATAGCTGTGGAATAATTTGTCTTTCTTGATAAATATGAGGTAATTTCTGTAAGTGTTGATGTTATAAATATCTCTGAATTAAGTGACTAAATGATAAAAGTAAGGTGGAGCATCATGCATGGTGTCAAGTGTATAAAAAGAGCATTCTGATAGTTTGTGCACAGAGAACAATTTCTGATGCTAAATGGAGAGCTAGCGACACTGGTTGACACTGGAAGGTGAACTGGGTTTCTAGAAAAGTAAAAGGTTCACAATTGTTCTATTAGACCTTTCTTTGCCTAATTCTGTTTTGTGTCTCAAGAAAAAATTCAGTGTTACTGCTCTTCTTCACATTGGTTTGAAAACATAACCCCCAAAGAAACCACTATAGTCACGTGTACAAATGAATACTCAGATAATCACATGCATACACACACAAATCCACACAGATACACAGGCAAACATATAGACAGTCTTTAATCAACTGCATTAATCAACTGCAGATTTATTGGTCTGTAGACTTTAAACTTAGCACAAGTTTTTCAATACTTTTAAAAATTAAATTACCAGTGAACTCTTCATTCACCATTGTCTGTCATTCACTGATGTAAAAATAATTGGTATTGTAAATAATTCAAATCTATTATTTTCATGAATGTATTCAAGATTGTTTATGAATTGAGCTGTTTTAGTCTAGGAACTTCTAGACTGGCATGCACATAAAGCACAGGCCACATTGCCATATTGTTCCCAGGGCAATCTCTTATCCATTCTTCCATAATACAGAAAACAGCTGTGAATCTAGGTCATTTTGTTCATCACTGTATCACAATACTAAACTTGCTATGGGATGATGATAGTTAATCTTGGTTTTGAATAATTTGAAGGAATCTGCTGGGGTTAGAGAAAGAAAGGGATTTTAAATTCATGGTGGGCTGATGGGTATCAGAGAGACTAGCAATGAAGTAACCATATTATTGAAAATGTCAGATCATGGGAGCATGAACTAGAATAGGGATAAGCAAACATCTTTAAGGTGTCAGATATCAAACACTTTAGGTTTTGCAACTACTCAACTCTGATTCTAAGTAAACAAAGAATATGGCTGTATTCTAATAAAATTTTATTAACAAACACAACTACCATGCAGCATACAGGCAGCCTTTGTCAATTCCTGATATAAAATCCCAGCAATGTAATCAGAGATTTATACAACTATTAAGTAACAGGAGTAACTACAAACTGGAGAAAGGTTTAACAAAGGAACCACAGAGCGCATTTTGATATCCTTCCTGAAAGCATGGGAACACATTTGAAGATCATTTTATTTCTCTTTCATCATGAAGCCAAGGGTATCAGAGAAGATAACTTCTTTGGTTTCTGAATATTTATTTTTATTCTTTGATAATTTCATACATGTAAAGGTATCTTTACATTTTTATCCCTATTGCCCTATCTCAGCTGTATGCAACCAATAATTTAACTAGTGGTGCTTGCATGGACAAGTGGGGGTGCTATCTACTAGAGTATGGCCAAATTACTAGTGGCTATATCACTGGAGAAAACCATTCCCTCCAAACCCAACAACTATTAACTTCTAATAGTTCCCTAAGGAAGGATGGATTCTCATGGTCCCCTCCTACATCCAAAATGAATTGTAGATGGTTCCAATATTACAGAATATTACTTGTCAAAGATGTGTTACAATTGTTTATGCTACAGAATAACACTTTAACTGTGTAAAGGTATGTTGTATTTGTTTATGCTACATTTGCTTAATGATGTAAAGATTTGTGTTTAATTATGTAAAGATGTGTTGGAGAAGGAGGAGGGAGGAGGAGGAGGAAGAGAATGAGGAGACATCTGTGGCCAGAAGCCAGGCAACCAGTACCAGCCATAGAGACAGTAAGATATACAGATTTAAGTTAAAAGAACTAGTCAAGCTGAACATTCATAACTAGTAATAAGTCATAGAGACACAGAGACAGCAGGGAAGTAAGATATACATAAACAAAGAAGATAAAAAACCCAAGGAAAACATAGTTTGACTAGTTACTAACATACATGTCTTAATTATACATTACATTTTTAAATGAGCTGTATAAGCACAATACTCCAAAGAATAGTAAAAATAACTACATTTGTATCACTATACCAAAGTTTATACCAATGTAAAATATTTGCGGTTAATAGTTGTCCTTTTATCCTGTATTCCTATATTCCCCTTAAAAGAAAACAAATATTTATAACCTACCAAATGACCAAAAACCATCCATTTTGCATCTTGGGAATGTGGCTGTTGTGTTCTCTAAACTTCTTTCTGTTGTCTTGGAATGAAACATCCTTAGGGAATCTGAAAAAATGAGATAATGGTCAGGTCCTTGGAAAACTAGCCAAAACATTTGTTGTCCAGTCTCCAAAAAGGGGAAAGCATTCCCATCTTATTTTCTTTCTTAAGCGTATTCACATTTTTAAACACGCTGTAACCAGTTTAGAGGTTTTTACCATCTTGACTTGCTAAGTGCCTGCAGTTGCATTCTCTGATATATGAGCCATATTTTAAACTGCTAAGTGACTGTGCACTGGTGGCACTAACCAATGGCCCCACCCCACTCAGGCCCATTAGAAAAGAGATCCACATCCCACGGACCTGTCCAAAAAGCTGCATTTTTAATCCAGGAACTTCATTCAGCAGTCCCAGCTCTGGGATGCTGGTGTCCACACTCTGGTAGGTGTCACTACCCAGCAGACTTTTCTACTTAAGGACTATTAAAACAGAGCCTCTTAAAGGAGCCCCCTAGAGAGAGAGAGAGAGAGACTCTCTCTCTCTCTCTCTCTCTCTCTCCATTCTTCTCAGCTTCCTCAGGCCCCATGTGGAAATATGGGACTCATGATGAACACCAAAATACCAGGCTTTTCTCTTTGGGCCACCAACTACCTCCCAGTTTATGACACAGAGATTTCAAGTTTGAGAGCTAATCATGTACAAGGTATGTTTTAAAGGTTAAAATATATATATATATTTCAGTTAGAAAGCTACAAATATTTCAAAGGCCTACAGAATATGGCATTTAAAATGTTTGTTAGTACAAGTCTTTTTATGACAGTAAGACATGTCTGCTCCTGGCAGTACCAATTTACATCAGAAAAGAAAAGATGATGGGCATCAAAGAAAATCCAATACAATTTTCTTTCATTGTGTCAAGGATAGCCATTTAGGTAAGAAATTGCCCTTGCCTTGCTGCTGACAGTATTCTATACAAACTGAATATGCACGGCATACAGGAAAGCAAGTGCCAAACTTTGATGAAACAAGGGACAATCCATTAAAATTTCTATTTAATAGAAAAGTCTACCATATATTCTTTGCCTGTACAACAAGGATGGATGCTGTAATGTTGGAGAGGAAACCTTGGGTGACTGTCCAGTCAGCCAGACGTTTTTCATTCCTATAGTTTTGGAAATGGCTTACACTGCATTTTCTGCTTACTCAGGCAACATTATATTCTTCTTGGGTCTTTGATAAATTGCAAGACTAGATAGTTATAGTTTTTCCTTTGTTATGATAAAAGGTAAATTAGGTACAGAGTTTTGGAATCAGCAAGATAAAATAGATAATAGAGTGATTTCTCCCAATTTGCCAAATGCAAATATACTGGATAGTGTAAATGTGTCCTTTACTTGATAATTGTTCTTGTTGTACATAGTTTTACTATTTTAAAATTAAAACAATTCATTTTTAGCCAAAAAGGGTAAATGAAATGATGTAGAATATTATTTTAACTTCTCAAATATGTGCTATATTTTTTAATCATGGGGAATATTACTTTATCTGTGTAAAGGTGTGTTACATATTTTTGTGCTACATTTGTTTAATGATGTAAGGATTTGTGTTTAATTATTTAAAGATATGCCATTTCTGTTTCACTTTGCCTGCCTAAGACACCTTATTGGTCCAATAAAGAGTTGGATGTACAATGGCTAGGCAGCGAAAGGATATGCAACGCTATCAGGTAGAACGAATAAGTAGGAGGAGAAATCTAGGCTAGAGAGGAGAGAAGGAGGAATGAGAGAAGACAGAGGAGAGAATGTGTGACTCACCCTGGGCAAGAAGCCAGGCAGGCACCACCAGCCAGCCAGACATGAGAAACACTGAAAGTAAGATATACAGAAGGAAAGAAAAGTTAAAAGGCCTGAGTCAAATTATTGATAAAGAGAGACAGGTATTTTAAATTAAATAGCTAGCCAGAAACATGCCTAAGCTTGGCAGAATGTTCAAAAGTAATAAAAAAAAGTCTCTATGTCATAAATTGGGATCTGGTTGGTGACCCAAACGAATAAAACATCCCAACCTTATGCAGGTCTTGTGCAGATCGCCATAGGTGCTGTAAGTTTGTGAGTGTAACACCCATGTCATCTCCCCAAAGCAACATTTCATAGGAATACTCCCCACCCTATGGCTCCCTCCTTCCTTTTTGTCCCTCTTTTCCCTTGAAAAAGTAACCAAATTTAATTTAAAGGTCAAGGATGATGATGTGAAGTTAACATCCATGAAGCAATGTTTCAGATGAAAAAGTTTCCAGTATCTGAAGCTCTGAGGAGAACAAATAAACCACAACCACAGAGCTTGCTCTTGAATGCAACTTCACAGCTGTTACTGGTTGACCTTATTTCTCATTCCAACTCTTTCATGTGGCTTCTTCATTCTGCATGTTTTTAGATGACTCATAATTTCCCTCGTCTTTTTTCTTAATCAGGAATGTCAATGGCATAGGCTGAACTGCTGAAGTAGTGTTCAGTCCCACAATTTAATTCACTAGGAAGATTTCTAGGTTTGAGCAAAAGAAAGAGGCAATCTATAAGTTGAAAAGTATGTCAAAAGATGAATTCCTTACAGTTGCATTTAAAGTTGTTTTATAAAGGAAGGGTAGGCTTAGATGAGCATTCAAAACTTTTAAATTATGAGCTGTCCTTTTCCATTACATAAAATTCTTTAGACATTTTTCTTGCTACAAAGCTTCATTTAACAACAGGAATCTTGGCAGCAGGTGGACTTTCAGGATAATATAAATCAACAATACAAGCCTCAAACTATTTTACAGTTAATATCCTGTATCATATCCATGTTTCAGAAACAACACATTTTCCTCTTTGAATCTTTTAAAAGATGTGTGAAGGGCTGAAGTAATTTGAGGAGCTTGATCAAACAACTTCTCTTTTTGAATGATACAGTGACAGTCACTAAGCACATGAAACCGAGGTTATTAAAATGAAGGAAGAAAGCTTGCCAATAAACACATCAGATTTTGTAAACTGGCTTGGGAAGAAAGGAATAGTACACCAAAATCAAGCTTCTTGTCATTGGTTTTCTAGCTTTGCAAACACATGAGTCATTCCATTATATAATTCATGTGAACACTGAGTTGTAAGAAATTTTGGAACGTTAAAGACACCAATAGATAAGGAGAGGAAGTCAGAGCTGCAACAGCATACTGCGGCATTGATCTGTATTCTTCTCAGACAGTCATCTAAGTAATGTGGTCAAAGGTAGAACAAGTACTAGGCTTTGGGAGAACTCAGCTATGCATACAAGAGACTAGATCTGGCTCTCAGAGACAGAGTCTCTCAAAGTTCATATCAAATATCATCCAAGCTACCGAGAGGAACTCATGTGTATCTGACAGAAGACCTGGAGAACTAATGAAATTTCAAGGTAAACAATATCACAAAAGCAGGCTACAGTGGCTGTACTACATCATTCCTTAGTTCTCAGGGTCCTCTACGGACTCACCAGGTACTGATGCAAATTTATAGCACTGAACATTGGTCTGTATCCTAGTATTCAAACTGGTACTATAATAAGTTCTCTCATGGCTGTAGGCTCTTAATGAGTTGCACTGAAGCAAAGGTGAACACACCTTCTCTTCATTATCTGAGGAAATTTTCAGTGTTTCTATAAATTAGCATGATGGTATTGACTAACAAGTTTTGGTTCTACTTGACTTTGCATTTTGGTCATTTTAATTTATTTTATGATCACAGCTCCACAGACCATTGATCATTATGTTCCCTTTTTTATCTTAGGGAAGTGAAAAGAAGATTAAGTGATTCACCCAAGACTAAAAGGCCAGGCCATAGAACATGAACATTTTAACTAGAAACTAGTGTTGTTCTAACTCAAATATCACTTATATTTTTCAGAGTTAAATCATCATATGATGAACCACTACAACAAAACACATGTCAAAATGCCAAAGGCAACAGCTATTCTTAGAGAAGACAGAATATGTTCTTTGATGTTAAACACAGGATTTTAAGCTCCAACATTGTAAAAAATAATTTCCCCAGACAAGAAGAGATATGACCATGTTGGTTGACTATATATAAGGTGTCAAGGATAGTTAACCAAGGCAGGGAATGCACCCTTAAGCCAAGAGTGCTTAAACTCTTTATCCAAGGAGGATAAGATAGGATGGGAAATGTCCAGTGAGGCTTCTGGGAGAAAAGTAGCAAGCAAAGGTAGATTGATGGAGCTTGAACAGTAGAGAAAGCTAAAAACCTCAAAGAAAAGATGTGATATTTCCCTTTTATAAAAATCTAACTATTTTTATGATTTTAAAATTGAAGCTAAGGTCAGTTATTTTACATTTTGTAGCATCAAATAGCATTTAAAGTGTGGCATATTTTGAAAGACTGTATAAATTTGCTTGGTATGAAAAAGGAGTTAAGGGTATTTTTAGTATAAGAATAGCATGATTAAGTGTATGCTACTAAAGAGTAAGAATTACTGGGGTGTAGTGGTTGCTTTCAACAGAACTTGAATAGTACACATGGGTTAACATGGAGCTTGAGGGGGGATTTGAAGGATGGGCATTGGCCATTTTTACACTGGCATTCTTTGTGGTGTGTTACATGCCTTGAACATGATTCACAGGTATTTAGACTCAAGGAATGTCATTCCTTAGTTCATATTTTGGAAGAAGTATTATCATAACACCCTGATGTTGGGGAAACACAAGAGGAAGAATAAGGATATGGCAAAGGTACAGGCAAACCAAGAGTGTATGAAAGAGAATGAAACTATAATATTTCAGTTGCAGGATAAATTTAAATACTCCTTGTATTTTGTGATGACTTTTTAACTCATTCTTAACTACACTGCAAAGCAAATATGTGTTAGTATCATACCACATAGCACAGTATTAAGTGCTTTTCACTCCAAGTACCTGATCTTAAGAAGTAATTGAATATATTAGTAATTCACTTCTAACTGTGAATGAGACCTTGAAAATGATTCCACTAAAGACTTAGCTTTATAATGTTTAAAATTAAAATGACTCACAGTGTTTTGTGAAGATTGAATAAGATACTGCCTGACTACACCAAGTGAGGTAACCCAGACCCAGAAAAACATCACATGTTTTCTCTTATCTGGGACTCCTAGCTCCAAATGTTCAGATGTAAGTACATATCCTAGAGTAACTGCAGATACCAGAAGAATAAAAAGGAACCACTGCTGGGGTGGAGGAACAATAGAGGGAGTTTATGTGATTTGATAGGGAGAATGAGAAAAATAGAGATGCTCCAACTGGGAATGGGGTGGGAGAAACAAGAGAAGGAGGGAAAAAGTTGAACTGGAAGCCAGGATGTCTGAAAAGTCATAAAGAATCATATTATGAATCACCTAAAATGCCTATAATACACCAAAGTCATTGTGTAAACATACATACATACTTTAAATGAAATTTTCTCATCTGGGCTGACACTGATCTCTCTAAGAACTGAAAACCAGTTAACAAAAACTTCCATACTGGACATGAGAAGCCCTCTTTTGATTTGTTGATCAGGGATGTCCAAAAGACTCCCAAAACGTTGTAGGATATTGCTATTGCCTTTAGTTGCCCCTAGAGGTGGAAGGTAAGTCTCTATTGCTGAAGACACCATGCACTTCAGACACGGAGCCTGCAAGCCCCTGATATGGACCTGACTTGAAAGTCTCTTCCCTGAGAACTGTCTTTTATCATACCAGAAGACACTGTGAAGTTTCCAAAGGAAATAAGCAATTAATAGTCCAAGTCATTGACATGGGCTAATAAATAATATTACTTAGACATTAATAGTCTAAGAACCTACCTACAACCTCTACTTTACCTGCAGAATCGCTAACTACATTCTAAACATTTGTCCTTATACCAACAGATACGTGTAGTCATAGCCTCACATCAAGGACATTTCTCTTTGTAACAGAGAAAAATTATTATAGGAAAACACACCAATCAATATAACTCCTACACCTAAGTTGCAGGGATAATTGTGGACGTATGGGAAGAAAGATTATAAGAGCCAAAAGATCATATAGTTTTCTGTGAAATTATGTCTCCTAGGAGTATCAGAAGCTGCACCTATAAAGTTTCACCAACATGAATACCTATCTTACTTACTGTTCTATTACAATGGATCCCAGACCTTAGTAGGCACCAAGAACTTAGCACAACTGACACCGTGATAGAAACACCATGCAGGTTTTGAAACTCAAAATATAGTTAGCAGTTCCTGACAAAGCAAGAACAAAACCTAGCTCACTTGCCAAAACAGCAACAAACGCTAAGTCATGGTTCCTGGATGTGGCTGGGAAAGTCCTTGAGAAAAAATCCTTACATGCACTAAACTTTATTTCTGCTTCTATAATTCCACTTCTTGTTATCTCAAATTGCCAATCAAGATAACATTTTTGTACATAAAAGGATAAGAATTGTAAGGTACCTGATTGGTCAAGTTCCCCTTTCAACCACAAGCTGGCAATAAAGACTTTCTGTTTGACTTTAAGAGTGTTCATGTGGTGGTCTCTAGTGGGCTTACCTCACAACACTATTGCTGTGAAGAGATAGCATGACAAAGGCAACTTGTACAAGAAAGCATTTAATTGTGGGTTTCAGGGCTTTAGTTCATTATTGCCATGCTAGGGAACACGGTGTTAGGTGTCAGGCATGGCACTGAAGGGCTAGCTGAAAACTTATATCTGATCAACAAGTTGCATGCGGAAATGGGGGTGGACTGGGCCTGGTGTGAATTTTTTTATCTATTATTATTACTATTATTATTATTATTATTATTAAAAATTTCCATCTCCTCCCCT
>LOEQ01000865.1:280968-297909 GCA_001685075.1 Bramus lutescens
GGAGAGTAATGGTGTCTGCCTGACTCGGCTTTCTTTCTCCCAGCCTTCTGTTCTGTCTACTCCACCCACCTAAGTGCCGGCCTATCAAAGGGCCAAGACAGTTTCTTTATTAACCAATGAAAGTAACACATAGACAGATGACCCTCCTACATCACTGATTGCCTTGTGTCTTTGAAGTCCATGATGCCATCAAAGAAACCCTAGAGTTATGTCCTGGGGATACAAGATAAGTATACAGGCAAGGTTCTCCTTTTATGATCCTAAATCTTGATTGCAAACTTATGTTTTGTTCTGGAATTGAATCATTATTGAATCATTGTGGTATATGCTTAAAGTAAAACTGAAAGAGACTGCTGTAATTTGAAAGATCACAGAGGGTCTTTAACTTATGCCAATAGCATGTATAGTTGATTTCTTGTGTTTTCCTTAAGACAACACAACAGATTTTTCAGTGAATCATGGCTTCCATAAAATCTCATAAATGTATAGGTCTAGTGAAGATCCAGAATTTCTTAAAAGCCACAACTGCAAAAAAAGAAGAGAAGGAAGTAGTCAAATATCTTCACTCAAAGCAAGAATAAATTTAAATAGTTAATGTTCCAAATATAATTATTTCCTTCAACTGACAATGACAAAGGTGATATTCAACCAGAACATCTTATTCAGCATTATTTAGATGATATGTATTCAATGTAGAGTGTGGAGTAACAAACCTGTATTCCAATTCAAATCTAATAATTATTGAGTGAGGAATGTATCTACTTACAAAACATTTACATAAAATATCAAGGTGAAGATAATTGTAAAATTAAACATTTATAGAAGAGTTGACATAAAAATGGAAGACAACATGTAGGCATAATGTGCTAGAGTCTCCAAGAAATGACCTGTGGATAGTTGGATAGTAGTGATTATAAGAGAAAACAGTGGCAGAAAATCACTAGTTTCAATAACAAATTAAAATGGGAAAAAATTAGAAAAAAAAGTAGAAGTAAAAACATTCAGAATTAGACCTGGAAAAATTTGCTTTTGTGGGGGTAAGAGGCAGTACAACGACAGATGGCCAGACCGGATTAACAGACAGTGAGAACCAATTCCATATCCTCTGATATCAACACATACTGCAGGTTATTCATTGTTGGATTGGAAGTTTAAGGAGCTTTGGAAGAAAAAAACATCCCCGAATAACACATTCTTTGAATGCTTTGGAACTGTACGTTATATTTGCAGCCTGCTGAATACCTCTTGACAGCCAGAAAGAAATTTGAGTCAGAGCCCTATATTATACAACAAGGTAGAAGTCGGATCACAGACATAATCTAAAGTGGAACACAGGTACAGGTTCAAATCCATACCTAGACATCAGGTGGTAAGCTACATTCACAATAAAGTCCATTAAGGGAACCAAAAAGCATGGTCAGCATATCTGCTCCAAACATATATATGTGTGAAATATCTGGGAGAATAAGCAAAAACCACTCATAGGTGTAAACAGCATCTACCATTTAGAGGTAATGGTGGAATCTGGCTAAGGTGTGTCTAGAGGCAAGACTGAAACCAACCCCAACTGAGAGAGAGCAAATGTACTCTCTCTACCCTCTTAGCTGTCATCCTCACTCTTATACCTCCCTTGTCTCAGTTTAATGGCTCCATTTTTTCTATTGTCCTCTTTTCTCTATTTGATTCTATGCTTTATTCTCCTTTTTTCATTTTTTATATGCTTTTCAAAAGAATACAGGCTGGACTCAATATGTATGGCTTCCTGACTCACTAAAATCTGGTATTGTTTATGGTTTGTGTGATGACATTTTCTTTAGCTCTCTTTTTTCATTGTAGTTACTTTTAGTAGGAGCTGCCTTACCTTCTCATTTTATCCTTTCTGGTCCCCTTCTTTAATTTACTTTTCCTCATCTTTTTTTCTCTACCACCATAATATTAGCTGTAGTATTATTACTTTTGCCACTAACATCATCAATAACTAACATCTTAACAGACATAGTACTATCAACATTCCTTTATTTCATAAAACTACTGAAAAAAACTGGAAAAGTTGAGGAGGCCTATACATTTAGACAAATATAGTTGCTGTTGGAAATTATGACACATTCTATCATAAATTGCATTTCAATCCTACCCTTTAATTGAAGGAAAAAGTTCTTTAGAAGCAGAAACATAATTAGTATTTGCTCTAATATTCTAATTGACAAAACATTCCTTCTAAGATAAATGTAGAAATCGTGATAGTTTAAAAGCCAAAAGTGTTCCTGTAAATAAGCCAATTTCACTCTAATTTTTAAATGTCTCCAATATTTTTAAATAGAATGCAAATGAAGTCTGCAATTTTCTTAATTTATTAATGAATTAAAAATTCCCAGAGTGAATGTTCTTGCTAATGAAAGATCCCAGATAGCCAGTGCTGGCTTATGGTTAATTAGAAAAATGATTAAGGACTAACTGATTTCTTTCCAAAACTGTACAGAACTCAAAGAGGAATATCACTTTCCAAGGTTTTGATCACAATGTATTCTTGATCAAATGGTGGTTTGCCTACAGTATGGTGACATGTCAGTCTATGTTTCTCCATTTTTAAAGTCTTATCTGGCATATATAGCATCTTTGTCTGGTCCATGCTTTGTAACTCTCACAGAACCCATAAAGAGTAATTAAAATATGTAACTGGTGTGAAATGGCTTTGCTGCATTTGTTAAATTAAGCAAAGATGTGTTGCTTTCCGTACCTAAGGCACCTGACTAGTCTAATAAAAAGCTGAATCATCAATAGGTAGGCAGTAAAGGGATGGGTGGGGCTGGTGGTATAGATAGAAAGAGGAAAGACAGAGAGAGAGAATGAGGGGGAGAGTCTCTCTCTCTCTCTCTCTCTCTCTCTCTCCAGGGCCAGACAGCAAATACACAAAGTAGGATGTTGGGCCTTATGAGGCTCTGGTGTGAGGCCCAGTGTAACTTCCTGATCCTAGTTCGAATTTGGAGACCTGTCTTCGGCCATAACTTCCACATATCAGTGATTCAGCACAGCCTGACCTAAACCCGCCTCTGTCCAGCCACCGCTAATGCGGCAGAATGTTATTGGCGCTTATTCCTTATTCCACCTCACCTCATCCCATGACTCTTGCCCCCTGTCATAGCCCTATGTAAGTTCCTGCCTAATACAATTAAACAAGATCCTGCTTCAACAAGACCCCAGACTCAGTGTGTTTCCCTCTGGTGGCCAGGGAAGGTCTGGGTCATTGATACTAACTATCCCGCTCAGCCCCAGGGAGAGACTGGTGGGATCAGCTTTGCCTCAGCCCTATCTGCTGGAGACCCTGGCAGTAGGACATACAGATTGAAAGTTAAAAAGGCCCATGGTAGAATGTAGATGAAGAGAAGCAGGTTAAATGAAGTTAGAGGAGAAAGTGAGACAAACAAAACAAGGCTGAGCATTCATAACTAATAATAGTAAGTTCCCATGCCGTGATTCAGTGGCTATTTTGTGCTTCCCCCCAAAAAAGTCTGCTACATGCTGCAAATATAAATTCTAGTCTCAATGACCACATGTTAAATGCTTAACCCACTAAGCCATTGTCCCTAGGTTTGCTTTCAGCCATCTGCAAGGCTTTGTAAAGTTTACATCTGTGCCAATTCACAATCACTGTATATTCTGCATGGTGCTACTCATCAAAAGATCTTCCTACCCACTGAAACCAGTGGCACTTTTCTCTTCACCAGTATGTATTTCATTTGCATTTCTCATGTGGTTCTGTTCCCTTCCTGTCTTGCATTCTAAGTTTTACAGTTCATCAATTCTTTTGGAATATGTTCTCCTTAAAGACACAATGCAACTGTGGTTAACTTTGCCTCACAAGTATTTTGTGATTTTTTTAAATAATGTAATCACTGCTAGCTTAATGATCTTCTACCCTCTCAAGTTTCTGTATTGGATGTATTACTAGTAGTTTTGATACCACTTAGTTTATAGGCAGTGAAATAGTGAGTAGTAAAGACTAGCTGGAAGTACCACAGGTTCGAAGAGGAATTAGAATCACCTGAATTTGGGGATGACAAAGATAAAATCTTCTAGTGGTCTTTGTAATTTCATAATCACCGAACACACCACCTTTGTAAGACATTGTGAATCTGTGGGTAGGGTGACTATAGGTGGTGGTTCTACTTGTAGAAACCCTGAAAAGGAAAGAAGTTCAGAAAATGTTTATCCATTTAATTTTCAAATAGTCTCTCTTAGGTCTTTCCCTTGATAACTCATATGAGTCAAAAACAAATTAAACATTGTTTTAAAAGAAAGTATTATTACTTACTTGTTGGATACAGTGAGAAGAATGGAAAAAATTGAGGGCATGCAAATCACAGTGCTTATATTCCCATATTTTTTGTCCTCTAAAATGTGTTATTACTCAAGATGTAGGCTGAAAAGCTGAGGAACATGCCTCCTTCAGAACAACAAAAACATTCCTTAGGCTTTCTTATCCGTTGTTAACTGTTATAAAGGAGACAGGATTTAATTGGAATTGAAAGCTCAGCCTTCTAACAGATACATCTTGTTTAGGTTCTGTCTGCCCCAAATGTAACATTAAATCTTTTTCTAGCTCCTGAATATTCAAATAAATCTAAATTCTCCTTCATCTATCTCTTTACTTTTTTCTCATCACCAAGGTAAAAGTCCTTGTTTTTAAGTATGTCTAGAGGCTAAAAAGGCTTAACAGGTAAAATCATTTGCCACCAAGCCTGATGACTTGAATTTGACTCCCCTGGGACCCACCTGGAGGAAAGAGAACATACCACACCAGTTATTCTCTGATTTCCTTGTATGCAACACACACATGTACACACGTACACACACGGGGTGGGGGGGAGAAATTGAATTCACTGAATTGTGTTTTATCTTAATACAACAGAGGGTTTCTTTTTTTTTCAAATAGATCTCATGTTTGGCTTTCATTGTTAACAAAATACGTGAGAAAATGGTTTAAAGGAGGAAGAATTTATTGTGACTCATGGTTTCAGAGCTGACTCCATTTCTTTGTACCAAAAGCAAAGGGGAACATCATAGTGGAGAAGCAATGATAGAGAAGAACATCTGACTTCATAGTGGCAAGAAAGTAATACGTGATTACAAGACTTGGATTAAGATGCAACCCCCCAAAATACACCTCTAGTGCCATATTTCTTCCAATTATTTCCATATATAGAGAGCTATACTATGTCCCAATAACTCTAATTATTATTCAAATTGTTAGATTAGGTCATTAACTCCATGATTCAACCACCCCTCAGATCTCAGCATATGAGCCTTTTTATAGATCCTACAAACAACAAACTACTTAAGACGCTGTAATAGATGCTTTTATTATTATTTCCTCTACCCAAGATCCAAAACTCACATTAAGAAATGAAAGATGTGAGTAGATGATAATCAGAAGAAAGTTTACTGATCAGGCCTCCTGAGTGTCTGCCATGCTCAGCTTCTCTCTTTAGATTTCATGGCAGTGCCCAAAAGATCTAAGGTATACTTAGATTGTCTCTGTACCAGAACTGGATAGGGAGAAAGAAGAATTTACCAGGTGGAAGCAGGAAGTAATCAGCAAGTATTTAGAACACAACAGAGTTCAGTCATACACAAACACCAGGGAAAGACCTTCGTGTTTGCACAAGTGGCCCATAATTGAGACACCAAGTAATCCTACTAAGACATGAAGCATGATGAGTACTCTGGATTTAGAATCTGGATTTTTAATCTACTAATTTCTTAGGCTCTTAGCCTGTCTATCCTTAAGAGATCTTGACCTGAGTGACTGTGCAACCCTAGTATTAAATAATCCTAACTTTGAGTTTTTGAAAACCTTAGCTCATTCCAGCCCATAATGTTAGAGCTTCTTAGATTCCACCTGTGCCCCAGTTCTTTTTAGCTACAGTGATGAAAGCCTTGGTGAACAATTGTATTTCTATGACCCTCTATGTCCAAGATAGGGAAAGGAAAATTTCTATATTGTGTTATTACTCATATTCTAGGCACTGTGCTATACATGACCCAGACATTTATTAATTTTAACATCATATAAATTCCACAAATACATTTTATTCTCATTTCACACACTAGAAAAGATTTTTCTTAAAGGCTACTTGTCTAACAATAGCATTTTCAATCTGAAAGAAAAATATATTGTTATCATCTTAAATCTTAGCCATCACCAACATATCTTGAAACTTTTGTCAACCTTCTTCAAGACCAAACAATATCACTTTTTAGTATATATCCAAAAGATGCTCAATCGTGCCACAAGGACATGTGCTCAACAACGTTCATAGCCAGAACCTGGAAACAACCTAAATGCCCCTCGACCAAAGAATGGATAAGGAAAGTGTGGTACATTTACACAATGGAGTACTACACAGCAGAAAAAAACCTGACATCTTGAAATTTCAGGCAAATGGATGGAGATAGAAAACATAATTTTGAGTGAGGTAACCCAGACCCCAAAAGACAATTATCATGTGTACTCACTCATAAGTGATTTTCAAACATAAAGCAAAGAAAACCAGCCTACAATTCATAATCCCAGAGAACCTAGAAAATAGTGAGTACTCTAAGAGAGACATGCATGCATCTAATCTACAAGGGAAGTAGAAAAAGACAAGATCTCATAAGTAAATTGGCAGCATGGGGACCATCGGAGAGTGTTTAAAGGGAGGAGGGAGGCAGAGAGGGAAGCAGAAAAAAAATATAGAACTCAATAAAAATAAATTTAAAAATATTGAATAGAGTGTTTCACTATCCTCTCCTTTTATGAATGGCACCCTGAAAAGGCTCCCTTTAGTCTTCACTTTATGGTGGCAAATTTTACTACACAGTTCAGTTTTAGCATCTTTCCTCTTGATAAAAGACTTATAACACTTTGTTTTTACATTCAGTTATCCATGGTAGGGTACATTCCCAAAATACTACTATCAACAGTTAAGGAAGTAATCTCAGAATGTATTGTACAGTATAGCAACTCTATTTCTCTCATATTATTGGAGTATGAATTTCCTGAATTTATGGATTCTCTTTTTATCTGTTTCTCCACATCAGGAAATGTGTAGTATGAGTGAGCATTCTTAATTGTTTGCTTCATAATGGAGAGAGAATAAACAGGCTGGCCAAAATCATTCATGTCAGGACATATTAAAGCTTACTCTAAAGTTTTATTCTATAAGTTAGCATTTCCCATTGTGTTATATTTTCAAAACAAACGGGAAGACATCTCCTGGCTAGCTAATCATAAAATGAGTTCTGTCTTTTAGAAGCACTTCAATGTGTCACATTTCAAAGAAATTGTTTATGCTTTTTATATCAAAAAATAAATAAAATAAAAAGAAAAGAAAGAAAAGAGGCATGATCAATAGAAATGAGCAGTTTGATCATAAGGGGAATTTGTAGCTATCAACTCACCTTACATGAGGAAGAGTTATTTTGATTAAAAATTAAAAACCTAGTACATGAAAGTAATTTTACTTTTAATGAACATTAATTGATAAATATATGTGCATGCATGTGTACAACCACAAATGCATGTAGGCACACATGGTACTCTTTGCAATAATTTCAATTTGCTTAGAAAATTGCAACAAACATGTTTAACTGAAATATTCTGATTTTGAATAGAAGAATCATGGATTTTGGGTCAAGTCTATGATACTTGTATCTTCTAAGCCATAGCTTTTAAATTATAATAACATTGGACTGAAAATCCCTCTGCCAGGCTGCATATAACACAACAGACCCAAGAGTGACAGTCATGTAGGTTACCATGCATACAATGCCCCCAAACAATGCAACAGTCTCACACAAAAACCTGTCAGTTCTAAAAGGAGAATACATATAACTCATTTATAAATAGAAAATGGAAGAAGAATCTTACTAATATGTGTCATCCATATTCATTATCCTCCAACCACCAGATTGACAGCTCATAACTCAGATCAAGAAGACTTGGTTATCGTTTGACATTGATACACAGATATTTGATTTACCTCATATTTCCACTGTTTCTTACCACCTCTTCTCTTTCAAAACATTACTCATGAGAAAAATTACACTAACAGGTCTTCTGGAGTTCCCTGGAAACCTCCCTGGGAATAGTAAAGCAGTTTTAAGGGATTGTTAAATATACTCAGCCCTTCTTCAAGAGCCAAATGTACATGAATACCTTCTTTCTGATATACAACTGTCCTTGTGTCAGTATCACAAGGAATGGTTGCAAAACATTAGAGGCAATCTTGATACATGAGCCCTTTGCCCTGGCAAGACTCTGGGGAAGTATTGACAAGGATAAGGAAGTATTGTCCTTCACTTCTCTATGCAGCTCTCACTGTTACACTCTCTACAATATACCTCAAACTTTTCTTTACAAATGAGCTACAAAATATAAGCCCTGGGATTTTATAAAAATATTCTTGAAAGAAAGGAAGGAGAAAATAAGTGGTAAGAAGGAAGGACCAGACAAAGCAGGAAAAGTTTAATCACAGCATCTGGGACATTGTGCCAATAAAGATCACTTACACTATATTTTTTCAATACTTTCCATTATCCTGTTCAGACAGATTTTTAAAAATAAAACACAGTCTTGATACCATATCATATGTAGTATCTAAATCCTGACTGCTAAAATAAGGTCTAGGGTGAAAATGCAAGCAGTAATACCACATTAATTGTTAATATTACATAGATTTAGCATGTTTGCCTATTTCTATCTATATATTTCACTGATCATCATTTTATACATGGAATTATGAGGTCGGAAGAACTTTATACTGATCTCAATGTCACTGTGTCCCACAGTATGTTAAATGATTTTGTGTAAAGCAAGTAATAGGTCTTGGAATAGAAAAGTGCCTAGCATCCAAATTTTGAATCAGTGTTTAATAGAAATCCAGTTTTGAGTGAGTTCCTTGACTTTTCTTGTTCTTGTTATAGGGACCTTGAAACCAATTTAATACTGAATTTGCAGAGATAAATTGAAGACTGGGGACATTATATACATACACAATCAATGACTGTCATATAAGATAAATCTCAACTGGGACATTACAGTTAGAACCAGTGGTATCAACATATTAACAGACTGCATGACATTCTATTAATCCCACAGATCTAGGTGGTTGGAATACAAATATAATGGTCACATAGACCCAGGAGCCAGAGTTAGCTTTAAAAAAATCCCCTCTCTCCATTGCCTAAAGACCTTTTGAGAAAACTTCTGTTTTCCTTGGATTTCTTGAGCACTATATCTTTGCTTCAGTACCAATACAACCATTAACCCATGTCTATGCCTGTCTTTCTTTGGTGTTATTTTTAAGACTAATCATTTTGTTGGGTCCTGCCTAATCTCTCAACAGGTGGCCTTGAGTCAAAATTCCATCCCATGTCAACTGGTCAACTAAATGTGGCAATTCTATGAGTTTTAAAAATTAATATATATCACAGGGAAAGAATGTAGGTTCTGCGTTTAGATTTACCTGGATTTGAATACAGATTCATCAACGTATTCTATTTACCTTATATAAACGACTAATCTCAATATGCCCTTACTTCATTTTTAAAGTATAAATCATGAAGTGTTTATAAGATAGTCAAAATGAGTAGCTAGTACTGCTATTAAGAACGACTTCACTTCTGAGATTAAGGAAAAAATTCTTTTTTAACTACTGTTCCCACATAATTTGCTTAGTTATCTGGGAGTAGCACTATTTGAAAGGATTGGGAGTTGTGGCCTTGTTGGAGGAAGTGTATCACTATGGTGGGCTTTGAGATTTCAAAAGCCCATGCCAAACCCAGTGTCTCCTCTCTTACAGATCAATTCTCCAGCACCATTTCCTAGTGAGCCACCATGATCCCTGACATGATGATAAAGGCCTAAACTGCTAAAACTGCAAGGAAGTCCAAATTAATTTCTTTGGTTATGGAGCCTCTTCACAGCAATCAAACTCTGTTTAAGAAAGAAATAATACTATGAAGCAAGGTATTGCCATGGCAGGTCTGACCATGCTTCTTTTTGGCAGAATGTGGACTTTGGGACTTTGGATTAGAAAAGCAGTTGAATGCTTTAAGTACTGTTTATGGCATACTTAATAGAATCCTGGAAAACAATGGTGCTGACAGTAATGTCGATTATGATAGTCTGACTCAATAGGAGAATTAGAGGTAAATGGCCAAGAACCTGTTTTAATGATGTTTTGGTCAAAAGTGTGTCTGCTTTCTACCCTTATCCAAAAAAATATTCCAGAGACTAAATTGAAGTTTTGGATTAATACCATAGGCAGTGGATATTTCAATATAGCCTAGTATTAACTTTTTCTTGTGTTTCCTCTTACGCATGTTTATATTGAATAGGAAGAATCTGTTAAACAACATTTCTCCTTGGTCTCTACATCAGCTTTTGCCTTAAGTCTTCTGTCCTGCTTGAGCCTCTGTCCTGACTTTAATGATTAGCAGTAATATGGAAATATAAAAATAACAATAATGTTTCATTAGAGCTAAAGAAACCCTAACTAAAACAACTCTTTTTTTCACTTCTATTCATTAATTTTGCCAAATGCATGTAACATTATAGGAAAGTCACTTGGTTGCTATCCATCATCACAATTTTCATATTAGCTACACTAGGTCAAAGGCTGTGTGACACTTCACATCAGAAGCAAAGACAATGCTGCACTCAACAATATCTAATCAGTGAAAGCACCAACATCCTAACACAACATCTCAACTCAGAGAAAGAGTGCATTAGGACATGCATCTTTGTGAAGAAGATAAAAGCAACCCCCATTTAAATGTCACTAATTAAATATTTTGGTTGAAATTAAAGCAGTGTTTCCTATTCAAAAATGTTTCTAATTAAGACTGTGATTATGGCTAGACTTTACCTAGGAGAAAAGTAGATTTATCTGAAAGATAGTCAAATAAGTTCCTTTGTTTATACCTTCCTTTTCAAGAGTAACCAGGTTCTGACTGAGGAACAGGACTTGGAGTCAGTATCCCTCCTCCCTTAGGAGTCACCATTCCCTGCTCCCCACAAAATCCTTTCCCAACCTCAAGCCTCTTATCCCATTTTTCCTCTACTCCATTCTCACACCAAGATTCTCTCACAAAAATATAGTACTCAGGTCTTACTCTTTCTACTACAATGATTAAATTTATGTTTATTTGGCTGGTTTAGTTTTGGCTTTAGCTTTTTTTGTTTTAATAATTATTTTATGTGTATATGTATGTGCCCTAGTGTATGTATTTGCACACATATATAGGATCTCACAGAGGTCAGAGGAGGTTTCTGATTTTCTGTAGCATTAATTGCAAATGGTCACCATGTGGATGCTCTTCCTCTGCAATAATAGTAAGTGCTTAACCACCACTCAGTCATTTTTCTGGTGATATGATGATTAGTTTTAATTGTCAACACAATGTGTAATCACCTGGGAATAGAATCTTAATGACAAATTTCCTACATTGGATTGACCTGTGAGCATGCCTGTGTGTAATCGTCTTAATTGATGTGGAAAGACTTAGTCTATTTTGGGTGCCATTGTTTCCTAGTTAGTGGTCCTGAGCAGTATATGAGTGGATGGACTTAACTGAGTACAGGCAAGTAGGTGAGCATGAATTTATTTCTCCCTGCTGCTCACAATAGATGCTACGTGATCAGGTGTTTTAGTTCCTGCAGTCACTTCCCTTTTAAGGTGGATTGTAACATGAAACCGTGGGTTTAATTCTTTTTGTCAAGGTTTTTAAATCAGAAAAACAGAAATGAAACTAAAATACTGGACATGGTCTCTGTGCTGCATAAATAAGCTGATACAAACAAACAAACAAGAAACAGGATAATTTACTCCACAAGCTATCCTAACATGGTAAGAACTCTATTTTAAAGAACCAGAAAAGAAGACAGAACTGTTAAGTCATGTTATTCACTTAACATTTAATAACATGTTTATTTACTATAAACATTCTCTATAGATCAACAAGAGTGATAGCACTGTCTCTTACTAGATCTTACTTTGTTCTCCAATGACATTTCCCAGGTAAAACAACTTGTGAAGTGAAAGGACTGAGTATAAGGAAATAATATATTTCCAAATCTGATACTCAGCAATATAAGACACATGTTGAGCTGCATCATGATGCTGTCTGATTCAACACACCCATCTTTCTCATTAATTACAGATACATACACATTTTTGTTTTTAGGATTATTTGGATGATAGTAGCATTAGCACAAGGTTTGAGTTCCTTCAATATGTGCAGTTTCAACTATTTTGACAAACATTTTTATTTTTTCTTTTAGAAAAGCACATTACAGAGCACTTATATGACCTTTTCAAACCCATATCCACTAAAAGGAATTTAGGAGCTGTACAAAGATCGAAACAGAGTAAAATATACTGATAAACGGAATCAAATTAGACACCCATATATATATATATATACATATATATATATATATACACCTATGAACACCTGATATTTTATAAAAAAGCTGAAAATACAAGGAAAAAGGACAGCATTTTCAACACATAGTACTGGTCAAACTGGAACTGATTTTATTATCATTGTCACTGCCTTTTGCTATCATACCTAAGATGCCCTTCTATTATAAAGTTGAGCAAGAAGATCTGACTCTTTGAAATGTAATATTTAGAACTATGCCTAGTGAAGTTTCAGAAAATTTCATCTTTTTCTACCGCCTCCATCTGATGTCAATATTCTGAAGTTGGAGAGATTATCTCCTTCTGCCTGTATGTCTTAACTCATTTAATTATCCCTGTAGGACTTTCTTAGTGAAGCAGGCTTTTAGAAAATAAATAATCGTTTGAAGTAATGTATGATTTATTTGACTAGAAATTCAACTTTTAGGAATTTATCCCACAAGATATGCTGTTTAATTAAGGAATGACAGTGCCAGTAGAAAGAGTTGGAAAGAGCCAAAATCTCTTAGTAGAGAAATGAGCATATGAATTTTCGTGCATTCATGCAATTGAATGTTTTGCAGCTATTTATATAAAACAAGTTTTACTTCTGTGTGTGTTGACAGGAAACATCCTTAAAATACTTTGACAAACAGGTAAATTTCAGCTTATATTTAGTAAAAACTCAATCACATCAAAATTGAAATACATCTGCATATAAGTGAGAGCAATATATACAAACATTTGCATATCAAACCATGAATGCTCTTTTATTTGGGAAAAAGAAATAAAATAGGAACGAAGACAATAAATAATTGTTTATTTCTACATTACTTTATTAATTTCTCTATATTAAGCCTATAATTATGTGTTTTCTGTATAATTTAGAATAAAACATTTTGAAAAACAGAAAATTAGGTATAGTTATAAGGCAGTGGCTCTGTGGATAGAAACTGTATAATGTAGTGTTTTGGGAGCACATTATAAAATTTCTCAGATAATGCTGCCACAGAAAAGGTAAAATTAGCATAGGAATAGTCAAATGAGCACTCACTGTCCTTTTATGTACATTAACATACAAAACAATTTGAGAGGGTTGTAGAGATGTCTCAGCAGGTAAAACCACTTGCTGCTCTTGCAGATAATCCAGGTTTAGCGTTCAGTATCCTCATCAGGTGGCCCAAAATCACCTATACTCCAGTTCCAGAGAACTCAACTCCTTCTTCTCCTCCCTAAAGGCACTTGCATGCATATGGTGTAAATATGGACAAGCAGACAAGCACACAGACAAGCAGGCAAACACATACACACATATACACACGCATGCATACACATTTTAAAACATAACATTGACACATTGTGTGTTTATATTTTGACATATAAAATATGTCAAAAGATGCTATAGTGCTTTTATTGTTCATCTCTGTGCAAGTGAAAGAAAAGCTCTGGTCAACGCAATCTAGCATGAGTTCTCTAGAAAGGCAAGTACTGAACATAAATTATTTGGGCATTTTCACAAACTGGACTGGGTGATTTTTTAATCCATGCTATCAGTTTCCCTCTCTCCATATGTATTTTTCCTCTCTCCCTGTGTTTCCCTTTCCTTGAGCAGAAGTCAGAACACCTCCTTAAAAATAAGAGGCAACCCTTTGATAAGTACCAGAAACTCTATCCCATGGAGTGGGATCCTTGACTGAAAAAAAGCAGGGGACTTAGAAACTGAACTGAGCATCAGAATCCATCTGTCTTTGCATCCTAACTACAGATATAATGTGGACAGGCACCTCATGTTTGTGTTGTCTTCCTTGCCATGGTGGATTGTACCCACAAACTGAGCTAAAATAAACTCTGCTTTCCTTGACCTGTTTTTTTTTGGCAGGGGGGGTTCATTAGAGAAATAATGAAAGTAGTTAACATGGTTAACAATATTAACATAATATTTTTGTTTTCTAAACCAAAGAATATCCAGTGGAAATACAGTGGAGTAGGGGAAAGCAAAGACATAGAGACTACTGAGGGGGCAGAAGGGACAGAATATAGAAATGTGTCATACAGGGGTGGAGTGGAAAGACACGTGATGAAAATAAAATGTTACTAAAAGATCATGTAGATTCAGACTATTCAGAGTGAATGAAGGGCAGAAGGGTTCACTGATTTGGCACAGACAGGCTTGCTGAGCATCCTGTGTGTTTGATATGACATCGATGTTCCCATATCCTACCATTTTCCTTCAGGCAAATGACATTAAACTTGAAAAAATATCATTGATTATGCTTTATTTGACTTCCTAAAGATAACATCTTAATCTCCAAAGTTTAAAAAAATGGCTTATATAACACCACACATATGTGCATATGCATGAACACACCCAGGCACACATGCTTTCACATTTTTGCAACAGGATCCTGTAATGGAGTTCAAGCTAGCCTTGTGCTCAAGATTCTCTTATCTCAATAACTCCTAACCATGAGTGTTCATATTACAGGTGTTCAGCACTATTCTAGGCAAAAATCCTTTGAAACTAGTGAGAATAAAATAATTCAGTCATCCTACAATCAAACAAACCATTTTGACTAATTTCTAATCCAATTATAAGGTGTAAAAGTAAAGGGCCCACTTGGTCTTCCTGTTGAATAATGAGTACAGTATCCAAGCATGCATAAACAGTGCTCACATGGATGAATTCAACACATGGAAATATTTCATTGATCTTTCCCCCTTCTCTGTTTTTACTTAACCTGTGTATTTGTTTACTCAAACTTTAGAAATATAAATGTGTTCAAGTGGACTATAACAGCCTCATCAATGTTCAGGAAACATACTCTATGCTAATAGATCTTTTTTTCCAAAGTGAAAAAGCTAAGACACATCTGTGGGGTAACAAAGGTACATATTACAAATTCTATACTTGTCTAGACATAATCAAACCCATTTCAGAGTTGATGCTAAATGCTTCTAATTAAAGTAATTTAAGAAGTTTATAAAAATTCAAGAATGGAAGCAAAATGTTAACATTTAAAATCAAAATTCTTGTTCTCACCAGGCTCCACTTGGGTCTCCATAGTAACCAGAACATTTATCAGCCTTATGCTATGTGATAATTGATAATGTTCATATATATAAAATAAAATAATTACTGACGTCAAAAGGTATGTTACTTTGGAGAAGAGATTTTGCTTTTGTTTCCATAGAAAATGAGAGGCTGTGGATTRATTCWGAYTTAAGAAAAATCKYSTTTGATSAAGGAAGACCACCTGAGAAATCTCTGGCAGGAACAGATGGCCCAGATGTCTGAGTTCTTCAACCAGAACAGGTTCAAGACTGCTGCATGAGATGATAAAGCCACACAGGATACTCCAGTCAGGACTTGATCATAACTTTAAATTTTCTTTAGGTTCCCGTAAGATTATCAGCACCCCCAACCAGCTGGAAGTAGCTTGGAAAACTATGCCCACATTCTCAAAAAATGGACTATGGATATTTTACTTTGTTTAAAAATAAAGAGAGGGTAATGGTGCAGGAGAATTGTCTGTATTCTGTCAATCATATTTTAAATAAATGCTGGTTGGCCAGGCAGGAAGAATAGGTGGGTCAACCAGACAGGAAGTAGAGGTGGGGCAATGAAAACAGGAGAATTCTAGGAAGGAGAAAGCCCATTCCTCCACTCCTGCCCAGATCACCGAAGAAACAGGATGTGATCTACCTTGTTGAGAAAGGTACCGAGCCATGTGGCTAACATAGATAAGAATAATGGGTTGATATAATTTATAAGAGTTAGCAAGAAGCCTGAGCTAATGTGCCAGTTTTATAACTTAAAAAATAAAATAATGTCTTTACACATATAAAATTTACATATGTGAACTGAAAAGTGGAACACTTCTCTGAAAAAGGTCTTCTTTCAGATTTCCTCCCATAGGATTCTGAGATGTGAAATAATAGTCAGGAAGCAGGTCTTCCTCAGGCTTGTTCCTCAAGTGTTATTTCTTCTCAGTGTCTAGTCTTACTTTATGTCTCCTAAACAAAAGTGATCCATCTTTCAAAGAGACTTTGACATTCCAGGGAATATTTCAGTGAACACAATGAACTGGTAGAAGTTGAGTTGATTCTCACACAAGGGTAAGCCACCAAATTTGACATATGAATCGGCTATCAAAAGAAGATATATTGCACAATTCCCTTAGACAGAAACTCATAGAGACTCCTTATAAATTAGAAATTAATCTGATTACAGCACTTTCCCAGTTTAGATCATCCACGCTTTCTCATGGCAGTTTCTTACATGGTTATACAAAAGAAACATCTTGGAGGTCTTTCTCAACTTAATTTTCTTGGTAACAAAATAGTAAATATATCAAGTGATTATTTTCACTTGGGCTATGAATCATGTTTAAATTAAACAAAAGAAAGACTAAAAATCATTGGGTAAGGAAAGAAAAAGGGAAGAAAAAGAAGAAGAAGAAGAAGAAGAAGAAGAAGAAGAAGAAGAAGAAGA
>LOEQ01000865.1:303673-315530 GCA_001685075.1 Bramus lutescens
TATAAGCTAGCCGTGCGGGAGCTGGGGCTGGACGAAAAGCAGGGCCCGCTCCCCCTCGTTACTACAGACCAAGACTCTCCCCATGCCTAACCCTACTATTTCCTGGGTCTCTCTCTCTGTCCTAAGTTCACCAAAACTTCTATGGCTAATTTTGGTCAGCTAGTTCCACACTCTGATTCAAAGAAAACTTTATTTTCAGTCTTGAGGGCATCAGAATGTGATCAAAATATCCCATAACACAGTGATAATCCAACTTCAAGGAGAAAATTGCTTCTGACTTTGGAGTTGGCCATCTCACAGTAAGAGTTGCATTTCAATTTAAGAATAAAAACTTCAACTGTGCCCATTCTTCACACTATGGCCAACTTGTTGAAATACTACAGAACAAATTACAAACAAATTGATTGTATTTCTACTTCCATATTTATCTATGAGGTACCTGTCCTCACTTTCATGCCACAGACCTCTCTGTATACCCAAGTATCTAGCAACATTCTTGTTGATATTGATGCTTAATATGTTGGTATCTAAAATTCCTGGATCATGTCTGTGTAATTACATACTTCTTCTTGAAAATATGTCTTAAAGTCTTCTGATAAAGATAAATTCTTAATAACTTAGGGTGATAAATCTTCCCTATATTTGAATATTTAACCATACTTTTTCTGTACATGAAACAGAGCTATATACTAGAGAAAATAGAGGAATAAAGTATATTTCCAGCCCCTAAGAAGCTGATTTTCCAAGTATTGAAAACTGAATACAATAATCAATCTACTAAATGGTCATTTATAGGAATTTTTACCAACATATATTTGTCATAAATACTAATAGAATGTGGTACATTTAGTGGACACTTAGTCCACGAAAAGCTTAGCATCTTCAGGTTCCTCTTTTTAAAAAAAAAGAAAGAAAGAAAGAAAAAAGGGCTCTACATTTGGAAATTCAGTCACTCAGGGTAATGATGGCTATCAAGGTAGTAGGAACCATCTTCCTCCATATCAGAACAGTTGCTGGCACCTACATCAGAAAATTCTTGGTTACAGTCTTATAATGGCACTCAGAAAGTCATCTTTTAACATTTAATTTATAATTTTCAAATTTTACAAAAGGAATCAGAACACTCAGTTTTTCCCTATAATGTCCATAATATTTGTTGATTATATTATATATTAAAATTCATATGGTCTAATAACATCCGTGATAGTTTTCAAAGTCCTACTAAGAAGTGAGTGCTTTGAGAGCCTAATAAAGGGAGAAGGAAACTTATTGAAGAAAAAAGTTAACACAATTCTCACCTCATCAGTGGAATTCAAAAACAGTACAATTTGCAGACTTCTAGGAAAACAGGTGGTTTCTAAGTAGTTACCAATAACATTCCAAACATTAGTTATGCCTCCTATTCCCTTATGAACTATCAACTTCATAAATGGAAGAAACTGTTGTGTTCAAGTACCTTAATAATGCAGTGTGGGTCAGTAACAAATGATCTCCACCAAGTGCTGCCCCCACACCTCTTAGCGAGGCTTCAGAAAATTCAATTTCATGTACAAATAATATGCTTTTCTTGAAAATTCTCAGTATAGGAAGGTCTTATTGCTGATGGAATACAGATCCCTTGAGTGCTCAGCAGTCTGAAGCAAAATTCACAAGTTCACTACAAGAATTAAAACTGTCCTAGAGGAGCACGGAGCACAGGAGTGACGGCTATTGTGTAACATGGACCAGAGTAGGGTTTGAGAATTGGAACATTGTATCTGCCTATTTCTATGTTCCACATGAAGTGTTAGCCTTTCCATCTTCCATTAAATCATCTTCTTAAAGTATCTGACCTGTGAGGTATAGCGGGAACAGAGCAGCAAGTAGGGTACAAGAGTCCTTTCCTTGCAGATCCCTTCAGTCTACGGTGTGAAAAACATCTGGAAAGTTACAACATAAGCACTCTGAGAGAAAAAAGCACATGTTTAAAAATAACTCACAGGAGACCATCCTATAAGAAGAAAGTTGAGCTTGGGACCTGAGGGAGAAATAAACATTAGCATAATTAAATTGATGGCAAAAGACAACCCAGAGGTAAGACCCAAGATGCTTTCACAGAGAGACAACTGATGGTCGTACAAAGGCCAGGAAATGAGAAGCTTGGGGAACTCAAAGACTGGGACTCTTAGTGGATAGAATCAGTTCAGAGAATGTGCAAAATCAGCAAGGATGAGGAGAGCAGAACATAGGTGGTCTGCCCACCAAGGCAAGGAAATCTGCAAACAATAATGGACTTTCAGCAGAGAATTATGTGGGCTACTGGGCAGTTAACTTATCACAGCCCTTGTCCAGGATTTGGGGGTTTGGCTTTTACCTCTGACACTCAACTATAAGTTTTAGGGAAAGCAATTTCATCTCTGTCACTGAGTGGATACTATATAACCCTCAGAAAAGGATAAGCTGTATCATGCAGGTCAAAACTGGCAGACCTTATTTCTACTTCTTAAATTTGGGCCATTGCTTTAATTTTAGGAATCTCTCAGTAGTCAAAATCTAGTTCCAGTTGCACTCTGAATCAGGATGGTTTTACACCTTATAACACATTTGCTGCTGTATTTTAGTGATGCAGGGTTTTCTTATATAGCCCAAGTAGACTGAACTTTGTGAACTTCATACCTCAGCCTCTTGAGTATGATTCTCCTGTGATTACAGGTGCAATCAACTATGACCTGCTCCTCTGTTAAAGAGCATTTCAATTGTCCACACATGTCTGGGAGAATTCTCTGAGTATGGCATCTCTGATTAGGTTTCCTCATCAAACAATAAACAGCATTTATAAAGCTCATATGGACAGAGGTTTCATGGTTTAGACACAGTGACTTTCTTCCTCTAACATTTAGGTATCAGTCTTAAGTGATTTCTAATCAAAGATATATATTCCAAATATTAATTCTGAGACTTATTAAACCTTTCAATCCAATCACCTATTTATAGGAAAAGCAAAAGGAAACAATATTTTATACAGCATTTTCATAATTCTACCTTAAATATATCACATAGAAAAGCTATGGAATTGGAGATCCTATTCACCACATGCATCTGAAAGGATAAAACAGAGAGAGGGAGATATCTACAGATTAATTATGAGATATTTCAACAAATTCAGGGTGCAGCCTTTGAATAGATTCTGACTCAAACAAATCACTAAAAACAAACATTAAAAGGATCTCACAGTCATGAAAATTTGAATCCTAAGTACTTATTTGATGACATTAAGAAGTGATCTATTCAAGGGAGGTAAGAACAATATCATATTTTAAACTTCTGCAGTATCAAATTGCTTATAAATTAAATGATGTATGGATTATTAGTATAATACCTAGTGATAAGGAGGATTATAAATTGCTAATATATTCTGAAATAAAATGCTTAAAGTGTCCAAAAATAAAATATATCTTAAAAAATAATTGCATATTTCTTCAAAACACACTAAACCAACTCTGCTCAAAAGTGTGTCTTTCCCAAGGAAGGATGCAAATCAAGTGAGATTATTGAAACTTTTGAAATAATATAGGCATACTGTCAGGAATCTGGATAAGAGATGTTCAGGGGGATAAGCAATGACAAGCAATACCTTCATCACATGGACGTGGTGATGTACAGGATACAAGACTCTGCCCACTTACTGGACCAGGATCTTCCTTTAACAACCTTTTCAGTGATGGGCCACTCTGGAAGTCAGGAAAGATTATCTAGCATGGCTTTAAACTAAAGCTTAATGAGAGAAGAGAAAGCAAATGAGTTGTTATCCATGAAACTAGCTTATATAACAGCAACTAATCCACTTTTTATTTCATATGTTTACTGAGGATGTCCTAAATAGGTCATTGCTCTATAGACTATGGATAAAGTACTGTACAAACAAAAAATATGACCTCATGTAATTTAGCATCTAACAGTGGCTAGGTAATTCATACTGAGTGCTTAATATGTATTAAGATTTGCTATGAGCCCTTTATATACATAATTCACAAGAAAAAGAGATTATTAGTTAAGTAAAATGTTCAGAATTCATGATATTAAATATTAAGCAGGTCAACCTAACCTCACCAACAGAGAAGACAAGTGTTTCAATATTTTACTCCTTGCATCTCTTATTCTTGGTGACCATATCATCACTACCACACCGTGATCACAATCTTTCACAGTTCCTAGGTTTTCGCTGCGGCCTAATTTCACCTTAAGGCACCAAAGTGAAGAGTGGTTTGCTCTCATACAATGCTGAGTTCACTATAAAGAATGCTTACTCAAACTCTCAGAACACCAACACAAAAACCATAGTCTTTCTCTTTTGAGTTTTCTATATGTGCAAGTTTGTTTATGTGTGTATGTATGTATACATGTGTGTATACATGTATTGTATATGTTTGTATGTGAGAGTGGGCGGGTGCACGTGTGCGTGTATGTTTGTGTGATTCAAGAACTCTGAAGTCACAGAACTTCCTTCAGATTCAAAGTCCTGTGTCCCTCTAGTGAAAAGTTACCAAAGTCAAAGTCACCTGGAGACCGTGTTGATACACAAACTGAAGGGCCTCTGGTTCTTTGTGTGTGAACAGGGGCCTAAGAATTTTCATTTTCAACAAGCTCCCAAGGGATAGTATACTTGCCACCACTATCTTCGCTCAAATTTGACTGCTTTACACAATGAATTCCCTCCTTCAGAAAGATATCCTTCAATGTTTTCTAGAAGCCATTTTCTTTGTGAGTGTGGCATTAATGATACCATACTCTAAAATGTGGAATAGATCAAACAAAACAAGGCTATATTTCTTGGGTACTTTCTAAGGAAAAAATCAACTCTTCTCAAACTCGACCATCAGGGTCTCTAGCTAAGGGAACCTTCAATATATACAGCATGTGGCTTTAATGTCACTTTGGTCACTTGCGTTTCAGTAATCCAGAAGGAAGAAAAAGTTTGGAAAACATTGAATAGGCATTCGTTACAGATTTGGCCTCAAAGGTCAGGACACCCATCTAATGCTATCTGTATAGAATCCCATGACCACATACTCCAGCCTTGTGCCCACAGAGGAAGGAGGCAGAATTTGATGACCACCTTTTGGTCTATCTCTTTCACTGGCCTTCTCATTTGTGGTAAATATCCTAAGTTACACAGACAATGAGTATTCATTAGTCCATTTGAGCCATTCACTGATTTTATTCTGGATCTTATATCAGTCTCTTAAAGCTTATAAAGTACCTAGGACCTTGCATTGAGTTAATAAACAGTGATTTCAGAACAGAATAAACAATACAGTTTGGGAAGGACTCAGGGTCATTAGGATTGTAAGTGACCAGAAAAGCATGCATTTGCAAGATAAACTGGAAAGGAAAGAAGCTAGATGAATATTATATACCAAGTATAAGGAAGTAGAGTGGTATTTTATTTGTGTTTTAATAAATAAAGCTTGCCTAAAGAACATAGTGCAGAGCTAAGCCACAAGAGGCAAGGAAGTAGTAACATACACATTAAATCTCAGGATTCAAGGCCACCTTGTGATACACAAGTTTGAATCTATATAGGAGAAACAGAGCTCACACAAAGGTGCTCCCAGCATTTGGGATTCACAGACCTTTATTTGCAGAACTGGAGAAGTAGAGACAAGGATGATATGGCTATGTGGACACAAGTGCACAGAATCACCCATTTGTCTGGACTTTGATAGAGGTAAGAACTCTGTAGTGACTTGACTGCATTGCTTTTCTGATCTTCAACTTAAATCCCATCATCTGTATCTGGGTTTTATTATTTATGCTACATATGGAACTCAACTTTTTGTGTACAAATTCGTGAAAAAGTCATTTGCCTGTGCCTTTACAGCCACTGGCATAGGCCGGAGCTGTGCACAGCCAGAGTCACTGCCCTACCAGCTAGGTTTTCCTTTCTTCTCTCATTGTGGTATTTTCCTGAACCTCCTTTTCAGGTTGCTGCCAAACTAAGTAGTTGCCTTGAAATGCAGTCAGGCTTTTGCTGTTCTATGCATCAGCAATAACCCTCACATCTTTATTATTATCAGTGGCACTGATGAGAAGATAGGAAATTATTTAAAAGAGGAATTACATAAAAAGGGGAGTTTATTCCCACATTTAAAAAAATGAGAAACACAATTACGATAGAGTTAAGTCTACACATGATTATGTAATGCATGATTTAAAAATAAGACAACTAAATGAAAGGATAATCAACTTAACCAAGATTGACGTACTGCTGCTAACTATCATTTTGATAATCTTTGTTCTCATTTTGATAATTCTTTGTTTATCGCTTAAAAGGTTGTTTGGTTGTTTCCTAATTTTCTGAGAAATCACCATACTGATATCCAAAGTGGCTGTACCAGCTTGCACTTCCACCAGCAATGCAGAGTGTTCCCTTTACCCCATATCCTCTCCAGTATAAGTTGTCATCTGTGTTTTTGATTTTGGGTGTAATATGGAATCTCAGACTTGCTTTGATTTGCTTTTATCTGATGAATAAGGATGTTGAACATTTCCTTAAGTGCCTTTCAGCTACTTTATATTACTCTGTTGAGAGTTCTCTGTTTATATATGTACCCCATTTTTATTGGATTATTTGTTCTTTAGATGACAAATTTCTTGAGTTCTTAGTATATTTTGGAGATCAGTCCTCTTTCCAATGTATGGTTGGTGAAGATCTTTTCTGATTCTGTAGATTGCTGTTTTATCTTGTTGACCATTTCCTTTGCTTTACAGAAGCTTTTCAGTTTCAGGAGATCCCATTTATTAATTGTTTCTCTCTATGTCTGTGCTACTGGGGTTATATTTAGGAAGTGGTCTCCTGTGCTAATGCATTCAACTTTACTTCCCTCTTTCTATTCTATGAGGTTCAGTGTAGTTGGTTTTATGTTAAGGTCTTTGATCCATTTGAACATGAGTTTTGTGTATGCCAATAGATATGGATCTATTTTCATTCTTCTACATGTTGATATCCAGTTCTGCCAGCACCATTTGTTGACTGTGCTTTCTTTTTTCCATTTTATGTTTTTTGGCTTCTTTGTTGAAAATCAGGTGTTTGTAGCTGTGTGGATTGATATACAGGTCTTCAATTTGTTTCCATTTGTCCTCTTGTCTGTTTTTATGCCAATACCAGGCTGTTTTTATGCCAATACCAGTACTATAGCTCTGTAGTATAGTTTGATGTCAGGGATTGTAATGCCTCCATAATTTCCTTTATTATGCAGGATTGTTTTGTCTCTCCTGGGTTTTTTGTTTCTCCATATGAAGTTGAATGTTATTTAAGGGTTCTCTCTCTCACACACACAGACAAATGTCAGCTCAAAGGTGGGAGTGGCATGTCTGATGAACTCCTTAAAAGAGAAAGTTAGTTAAGAAAGGAATTAAATCATCAGAGAATCCTAGAGTTGAAGGTTAGTGTGCTACACTACATTTTTAGGTGGTAGTTAAGAGAGCCAAAAGGTTTATTTTAATTAAAATTGTGGATGGGGCACAGATTTTTAAACTCACCATGCTTCTCCTTTTCTCCAAGTGTGGATAGAATTAGGTAACAAAGCAACCTAAATGGTTAGGTGGAAGCTAATGGCTCCCAAATCGGATAGAACATACACGAGGTGCTATAATTTCTATGGATCTGGGTCTTGAGTTTTGCTCTAGGAGGTAGAGACAAAGGGGAGAGGCCCAGGTCTCTAGATTGTCAGTTCTGGGGTACGCAGTTATAGCCATTATGGTTGTGGGGTAAAATCACAGCAGCAGCTTGGACAAATAGTAATTCTATGTCCTTGGATATCCGTGAATATCTTACATGGAATGCACTTTCTTAGACCCTAAGCACTGACCAAATGCCTGCTGATTAAAGTAACTGCAGAAAGGCAGATCTCTGCATTTAACTAGGAGAGAGGAATGAAGGTCTGGCAGTGGCAAACTGTTTTCACACATAGCTAGGGAGAAACAGTTCTGCACTGTGGAAATTAATTCTCAAAAATGTAACAGAAAGGGAGTTAGAATTTTCTTCGGCTTATCAGAGTATTGTTAAAATGTGGTCTTATCACAAGTAGCTAAGTGTGTTCACAGAAGACATACAGAGCTGAGTGCAATGACATCTTGGACTCCCATGTGAACTGTCTCTATCTGTTTCCCCATCCATATCAACATGGATGTGGGATGAGAAAAATAATCAATATATTTTGTTTATTGTAATCAATTAACATTCCTGGGAATGAACAGGCAGATGTGGGCAGTCATTGGGATTATTGCTGTTCTAGTCATAACATCCAGATATAAGAAACAACCTTGATGTCCATCAAAGGATGAATGGATAAAAAAAAATGGGGCACATTTATACAATGGATTGTTATTCAGCCATTAAACAATATAAAATCATTAAATTCACAGGTATATGGATGGAGCTAGGAATAAGGTCATCTTAAGTCAGGTAACACAGATCAGAAATACAAATATGGTATATATTCATTTCTTTATGAATGTTAGCTGTTAAGTCATTGATAAACAAACTACAATCCACATAACAATAGAGGTTAGTTAGAGTGTTAGGAACTACTAGAGAGATATAGGCCTCTGTAGGAAGTAGAAATATAATAAATATTAATGGATGGACAAATGTGTGAGGCAACTAGAATGGAAGCATCCAAAGGGCAAGGTGGAGGAAAAGGAATGAAGAAAAGAATACATTGAGGGCCAGTTAAAACTACAAGCCATTTGAGGGTCACATGGAAACATAACACAGTAGAAGCATCCTAAAACATACACATATAGGAAGTAGTTCACTATGAAGTATTTTACTTCATAAAAACTACTAAACAGTACATACCTTCAAATAATATACAGACTGAGCAGGTTTAGATAGATAGATAGATAGATAGATAGATAGATAGATAGATAGATAGATAGGAAGGATACACACACCAATTAGAGAAAAAAGGTTGTAAACTTGGAAGACAGTAAGGAGAAGTAATGAACCTGGAAATGTTTACATGGAGGAAAGGAAAGGGAAACTTATAGAATATCCTTGATACGTATATTTTTAATTAAAATTAAAATTATTAAAAATATTAAAAACACATTACTGACCTGTTTTCTAAAATGTTCTAATTCATCTGGCAATGTTTCCCCTGGGACTCACCCTAACCCAAGCCTGACACTGCCAATCATTTTAATTTTAAGCATTTTAAAAGCTGGAGATGATAATTTATTGTGGGTTGAATTCAAGTAGGGGATGGCATATTCACTGTGGTTTGAATTAAATTTCCCTAATAGCTAAAGGTGCTGAATCATCTCCATATCAACCTTCTTATACCCCCTTGATGAAATATGTAAATACCCACATACTAATGTTTTAATTACTCTGAAAATCATTTTTCAGATAAGCACTTCCACATTCTCTTATGATGGGTACTTTTTATATTTTTAACAATATGCTTTGAAGGAAATTTAAATTTAGAGAAGCTCAGGGTATAGGTGATTTGCTTCTTTCTTTGTTTGCTTTTGCTTTTAATACTACCAGCAATGGAGTCTTGAGCTTTGCACAGGTTAAACAAGAACTTTGCTACATCTCAAGGTCTTGTTTAGCTTCTTTTGTGCTTTGTATATTTGTAATCTAGTTAAGAAATCATTTTCTAACCTAAAGACTTATTTTTCTTTATACAATGTCTTCTATAATTTTTAAAGGATTGCTCTTATGCTTATGTCTGCAACCTATTTCAAGTGACTTTGTACAGTATAGATAAAAAATTCTAGTTTGCTTGAAATTGATGTCCAATTGTTCTGACATCCCTCATTGAATCTTCACAAAAATCCCTGGAGTAGAATGCATAGTGATTATTGCTGTTTGACAAATTTCCAGCATTTTGGCTTGGTGGCTCACAATTCTCTAGGACCTTTTTACTTCCATTTCTAATTATTCTCACTATGTGTTATGGGAGTTTCCTTATGCCTTTTCCTTTGGAAAATTTTATATGGGGTTTGAAGGATGAAAATGTATAGAACAGACATGGGACCATATAGCCTGATGACTCTGTACCCGGAAATCTCCATTGTACCCTCCTTATTAGACCAAGAACAGGAAAGTTTTAGACTTATGAACTGGACAAACCTGACCCAAAGACTCAAAGCATACAATGTAGATACAGAGTCTGAGGCCATTAAGGGGAAGAGTTCAGTGAATAAGTATGTACATATCAGAATGTCATGGTATAATGAGAAAAGAGTAAGACATCAGGACCTTTAGTTTAGGGAGCATATGATCGGAACAGGCCAACAGAGCGAGACTAAGATACAAAAGGATGCAATTAGGGAACAGCTCAGTGGTTACTCTGCACTATACCTACTGAGGAGCGAAAATTGCTCTTAAATTGATGTGGAGGGTCTGGTTCCCAGAAGAAGTCCTTTCCCAATGTCAGGCATTTGGTTAAGGGCTTTCATTCACTCGGGGGCTTGAGGAAAATTCCTGCTTGCTAATAGCCTTCATTCTTTTTATTTCTAGCAGGAGAAACTTGATGTCATTCTATAGATGAAACAGGGCTACTGGTGGAGTTACCAAACCTTTGAGAAGAATAGGAATTTAGATATTTTCTGATCTTATTGATTTTGTCTCAGGAAGAAATGCTGAAATGAAGTTAAGGGTAACTTTCCATTCATGAATATTGAGTGCAAAAGGTGTAGTCTTTTTTTCAATAAATGCATGGGGAGTCATACTGATTCATCCACAGATCATGTCAGTCCCCACCCCTCCATGCCAACTTCTCACCCTCATTGGGATCTTTCATGTTTCTCAAAACAGCAGTTGAATTTATATAAATTGTTTTCTTTTTAGCCTTTCCAGTCTGTTCTATTGACTTGCATGTCTGTTTTTCTGAATGACACTAAATCTGCCTCCTATAACTTGATATGGTAGTTTTCTGAGTTTTTACATCAGTTAGTACATATCTTACACCTTTAGTTTTTCTTTTCAGTTGTTTGTACAGCTCAAATTCCTTTTTATTTCCACATAAAATTTAGATTTCAGCTTGTGCAGCTTTATGAAGATAACCTGCTGAGATGGTGATTGTCATTGCATTGAATTTATAGATGACTTAAAGTAAAATTGACATCCTGACAGTATGATGTTTTGAAATGCCTGAAAATAATATACCTCTTGATTCATTCATGTCATATTGAATTACTTTCATTAATACTCTGTGACTTTTTATGGAAAAGTCTACACACCATTAAATTTATGCCAAGGTATATATCACTGAAAGCCATAGTGAATATATTTCCACTGTACTTTACAGCAGTTTAGCTTTGCACTATACTAATATAATCAATCTTTGTCTATAAATATTGTATTCAACAAATATATCCAGCATAATTATCAATTGTTGTACTAACTCTTGTTAGACCCAAAGCAGGCCTCCCAAATGGCAGTGCCAGGCTGAACTCTGACCAATAAAACAGAAGGATTGCTACCTAAAGTATATATTCATAAGAAATCTTATAAAGTGGGTTTCTGGTTGTCAATAAAAGCCAATACTTCCTTTACTTTCCTCCTATAGCCAACTTCTCCAAAAAGTACTTTTCCTCTCAATTACATCCCAAGGCTTTGAAAACTATGGAGACAGGCTTTAAGGGTTAACATATTCACAAGCCATGCCCAGTCTTGCAGTTCAGATCCTATTTCCATCAGATAAAGATGTAGCCAGCACCATGTCTGCCTGTATACTATGATTCCTGCCATGATAATAATTGACTAAACCTTTGAACTGTAAGTGAGGCACTCCAATTATTTTTTCTTTTTTTAATTTTATTATTATTATTATTAAAAATTTCCACGTCCTGCCCCCTCACA
>LOEQ01000865.1:323311-338234 GCA_001685075.1 Bramus lutescens
TTATTAACCAATGAAAGTAACACATAGACAGATGACCCTCCTACATCACCAGGATATGTGTTTGCTGTGGGAGCACATTCTTCTCTTTCAGCCAATAGCCTTTAGGATACCAGCCCACTTGGGCATGGTCTCATACTGAAAACCAGCATGGTAACCGTCTGCCCACTCTCTTGCTTCTGCCTCCTGGTTCCTGTTCTCACAGAGGACTATTGTCTAGGACAGTGATCTGTAAGTTTTCCCCTTAAATAAATAACCCTTTTATTATTCATAATTTTGTTTCTTTTTTCTTTACTTTTATTATTTTTTATTATTATTTATTTATTCATAATTTTGAACTGGTGTAAGATTGTTTACTTACATCATCACATGTTACATTAGGGAAGAGGTTTTGTTTTTGTTTCCAAAGAAGAAATAAAATTATGGACAACAACAAGAGAGATAAAGATTAGATTTGAACAGGGGAGACCTCTTAATTAAGAGTGGCAGTAGTTCAACCAACAGTGTGCCCATTCGTTCTAAACTAACTTATAAGACAAGCACTTTTCATTTGATCATATATAACCTGCATCAAAAGGCAACTACCCAAACTTAAATTTGGGACATGGTTTTGTGTTTGTATTTCTTGGAGAATACAAACATCCAGCTAAGGAATCTGAAGACTTCTAGACTGATGAAACATTAGCGGAAGAAGGGCAAATCTTTAAGAGAAAATATTCTAAGGAAAATAATAAGTTTACCTAATGATATAGCACACTTCCTACAGCCTAAAATTTCATAAATCTTCCCAAAACCTCTTTTTTTCTGTTGTCTATAGACATATAAAATGGCATTTTAAAGTCTTAATTCAATTAAATATTAAAACTGGCTTTGGAAGTGGAGTGTGACTCTCTCTTTCTCTAAACACAAACATACTTGTTAAAGGAAAATTTAAATCTTTATCTCACATCTTAAGAGTCACTTGGTATGGGACAGAAGAAAAACCAAAACTAAGGAACAGTCCTATTGCCCCTGATCTCATAATACTTTGGTTTTATTTTAACTCTTTAAATTTTTTCTTAATGTATAAATATTATTTCAAAATTTATAAGATTATTATATATGTTTAAGCTTACTATCATGATATTAATAGTTGTATAGATTAGTAACTACTTCTAGAATTAGTCTTCGACTAGCTTCCTGATCATGATTTTGGGTTTGGTTCTGAAGAAGGTAGCTAGGAACTAAATCTGTGAACTGAAGAATTTACTTATATTTCCTTATTATTAAATAAAACTTGGGAATCATATATAGGATAAAAATATGATAGATTAGAGAAGCATGAGAACAGCAACCCTTTCTGTCCTTCTCCTACCCCGCATGCATTGGAAACTTTCTAAGACCCTCCCTACTACTTTCTGTGTCTCTGTATGTATTCTGGGTCCTCTAAAACATCTGTGGCTTATTCTTATCATCTAGTTGCAAACCCTGCCCTCTGATTCAAAGTCAAACTTTATTATCAGTCTCAGAGTGTCACTTCAAACAAATATCTCACATTTCCCTCATTTTGTCTAAATAGAAAGGAAAGATTTTAACTTTAACAAAGAAAAACTATATACAATAGGAACACTTTTCAAGGAAGAATTGCATGTACAATGTTTAGTCCATTTGTATTTGGGAAATTCAGAGAAAACACTATCTGTCCTATGTTGAGGAGTTCAAACTTTTGTACCATATTCACTTTCTATCATAACTTGTATCACCAACCTGGAAATATCTTTTTATACCTTAAAATATTTTTGTAAAGAAATGACTTAACTTTTATATTTCTTAACCTTGAACAACTTAGTTCTCTTTTGTGAATTCATCTTCAGAATTCATTAAAAAATAACAACTATAACTACAGCTATCTTGTCTTCAATCCCGTCAGTAATCTCAAAGTAAACACCAAACATCTTGAAAAACTACAGAAACAACAGAGACAGCAGGCTACTTGAACCATCACCCATGGTTCCTGTAACATTTCAGCATCTATCTTCAAGCTACTGGTATAGAATATCTAACCATATTTAATAATAATCCTTAGCTAATAGGTCAAACAGTTTATAATTAATATTAAGTCTTGGAGTTGATATTTGGGAACTGTCAGGTAGGAGAGGAACCTACAGTTACAAATGGTGCCCAACATGGATCATGGACCCAGATATAACATGAAAAAAGTGTAAAATGGTTCTAAACACACAAAAACAGAGCCACATTGGCCTTCTTAGTCTCTCAGTCTCAAACCAGCAGGAATGCAGAGACATGTCTCCCAACAGCTGCCTGCAAGATGGAGGCAGACACTAGTCATAATGAGCATCATGGGTTTCTGCAATCTTTCATAGGCCTCAGCACAGAGAGGCTGATCAGCAGTGTGCTGTGTGGCAAATTTAGCTTTTACTCCTACAGACAAAAAAGGTTTACTTGCATCATGCTACAAAGCTGCTTGGTGGTGCCATGGACCCACTGTTACCGAGAGTTATGGTGGTAAGCATGGCTTCCAGAGTGGGAGCTAAATGAACTCTGCCATGTTGAAAGCCAAACAGAGCTGAGCCAACAGCCAAAGCTGTGATTTTGGTCCTAGCCATGCCTGCTTACTGGTTTAAAACAGTGATTAAAAATGTTTGCAAATACACAATAAAGACAGACTCAGACAAAAAGAATAAAAACTTCAAAACAGGTCGCACTGTGCTTAATAAATGTGTGTAGGCTTGAGAGAGAAGAAAGGATAGAGACAATCATAGATTAAAATAATAATTTAAAGATAATAGGGTGAGGTCCTTAAAGAACAAAATAAAGCAAAAATTATAATAATCCATGGAAAATACACAGAGAGTCTGAATTCTGTATTCTATTATGTTTACTTTGTATTTTTAAAATGTTAATAAGCTAACTGTTGAGAGATACTTGATTGTGGGAGCTGCTAAGCTAAATCAACATATATATTTTAAAAAGCTATCTTCTCTTTGAAATTTAGATCTAAGGATATGTTGCTTTGGAAAAGAGGTTTTGTTTCCACAGAAGTGGAGACACTGTGGATTTCTTCTGGGTTAATATAGGTTTGATTGAGCAAGACCACCTGAGAAGTCTCCTATGGGAGTGAATGTCCAGGAGATCCAACGTCCAAGACACCTTCAAGGCAAGTGGCTGAGACAAGGCAGTATCACAGACTATTACAGTAAAATTTTAACCACAATTCTAAATTTTCTCAGGATCCCCATAAGATCCTGGCACCCCAAATTAGCAGGAACTAGTATAAAAAAACTATACTCAAATTCCCAAAATATTGTATATAAATGTTTGTTTTCACCTAAAGGAACTTGGTTATAAATTAATTATAATAAATAAATTATAAAAAATATAATAAAGATTAATAGACTATCTCTTTCTAAAGAAAATAGGGGGATATGATGTAGTAATGATAAAAAGGTAGATTATTAAATATACTATAATTCAAAAAACAACTGTTAATCTCAAAACACTTTACATTTGTATGGATTTGGTTTATTGATACAAATTTAAAGTTATTTTTATACTCTGTATATTTCTACATTTCTTTAAGGCATTTTGTTTATGTAGCTCATTCAGAATGTAATTTATAGTTAAAAATACAAATTAATAATCATCTATAATTGTCAAACTTGTAGTCATTGTAGTTAGGTTTTTCTAGATATACAAAGATATATTTCAGATAGACAGGTAATCTTCAAACACAAAAGGCCTACAGATGGCATGTAAATGTTTTCAGAACTTAGATTTTTCTCAACATGAGATGTTCCTGGCAGCACTAGTTACTGCAAAAGGATGGTGGGCATTGAAGAAGCTCCTTATGGAGTTTGATTTCAGTGTTTCAAGGCTAAACATCTGGGCATGAAGCTGCTCTTACCATGACTACTTGACTACATGCTGTATAAACTGGACATGTGGAACCCACAGGGAAATGACAGCTTAACTTTACCAAAACAAGACATGATGATCCTGCAGAGTTTCTGGTTAATGAAAGAATCTGCCAGACATTTTTCAGAACACAAAAGAAAGAAACTGACAAATTTTTCTAAAATAGATGTGGCAGTCTTTTAAATTTCCTGCTTCATTGAAAAGTCTGCCAGATCCTGTGGACCTGTAGGTTTAAGGTGGATGGTTCAACCTTACAGAAGCTCTTCGACATCCAGATGCCTCTGTCATATCTTGAGTTTTCAAAGCTGCTTACAATGCACTGCCTGTTTACTTATGTAATATATCTTTCTAGGGTCTTTGATGGAGTTGAAAACTAAATAGTTATAATTATAGTTTCCTTAGTTATGATAAAAGATAAATTAATATGAAACTTTAGATTGACAAAGATAGGGTAGACAATATAATATTTTCTTTACCAAATACAAATACACTAAATATTATCTATAAATATTGCTTTCAAAAATGAGAATTCATGTGAGGAGGCTGTGTAGGTAGGGTAGAGGTCCTGAAATAAGATTTTATTTCAAAACCAGAGAGGAAATTATAAATAACCAAACATTGGTTTTTCTGATTATTTTTTACAATGAAAATTATTATGATGATTTTGGTAAAGTTTTAAAAATGGTTTTCCATTGCAACATGCAGCAAACAAGAGGATTTTGTGAACTGCTGTGCTGACAGTGATATATGATACACATTGAAGAAGAACCTTCGAAAATATTCACCTATGAAGAAGAAAGACCATCTTCCTTTGTTGTTACAAGGATAAAACATGCACCAAATGGTAAAGATAACTATTTCCCTTAACAAGTTAGACCTTTTTGAGGAGTTGTAGTAAGCTTATGTACAGTGTCTAACAAAGCAACAGCAGACCTAAATAAAGAAGCCATGCAGAGGTCACTACTCCATGTATAACTGTTCTTAATCCACTTAGCTCCTTGAACAATGGTACCACTTTCTGGTGCTCCTTTTCTCCTCAAATATTTTTTCTTGCTCAGCTTATTCCTTTTATTTATATATCTTCTTTAGAGTTACCACTAATATTCACACAACAGAGTTTATACTAGGCTGTTTTGAGATTTTTTTCTGCCAATAGGATTAATCCAAAACTCTTCACTTTAGTCTCAGCAGACTCTTAAGACAAGGGAAAAATGCTACTTCCTTTACCAAAAAAAGCGCAAAAAAAGGTTTTTTCCAGCATACTAAAATTCTTCTCTGAAACCTCTAGAGCCAGCTCTCAACATTCCAAATACTTATCAGCACTAGTGTCTTCCTTGCTTCTATCAGCATGCCCCACTGAGGAGTGCATTAAGTATTCCACTACTTTCCTAAGAAAAGTATGGGAAGAACTATCACAGCAATACCCACGTCCCTGGTATCAATTTTTGTTTTATTTCAGGTTTTTATTGCAATGAAGAGACAACATAACTATGGCAAGTCTTATAAAGAAAATATTTAATTGGGGTGGGTCCCTTACAGACTCAGAGTTTCAGTCCATTATGATCATGACAGGAAGCATGGTGGAATGCAGGCAGATGTGGTGCTGGAGGAACTGACAGTCTTGCACATCTCAAAGGCAACAAGAAGTTGACTGATACACTGAGCAAAACTTGAGCAAAAGAGACCCCAAAGCCTGCTATCACAGTGACCTACTTCCGCCAAGGCCATACCTCCTAATAGTGACACTTTCTTTGGAGGCCATTTTCTTTTATACTACCATACTCACTGACAAATCCTCAATCCACTTTCTCACTATTGAATTTTCTTCAGTTGCTGAGCACTAAGCATTTCCCTTTACCAGAAAACAGTATTATGTAGATTGCTTTTAGAACAAGTGCTTCCCTTTTAAATGGAGTATTATATAACACATTTAATTTATTGTATGAATGAATATTTCTATAAAGATCATGAAGTGGCTTCTAATAAAAGACACTGAAATTGAATGCATAAATGAAAATAAGTGGACTAAGGAGAAGAATTAAAATGGAAAACAAAAAGGACAGTAAAATTATCTTGTTATGGCTTCAAATATTTCCTGGGCATCTTGATGCAAAAACATTTTTACAGAAAAAGCATAAAGGAAATGTTTCAACAATACAGGAAAATAAGCTTCTTTCCAGCAAAGAATTCTAAAATCAAATTCATTGCAGAAGACAATATATACAGTGCATGTAAATGGCAATGCTTTCGATACAACGGGACAAAATATCCCAAATTAACTGCAAATGACTGTCTTATAGCTGTCATTGCACAAATTTGGTTCATAGTACATTCATTCCAACTGGGTGTTTGTAATTTGCTAATAGAAAATCAGGAGTAAGATTAGCAAATAGCCTTCTGGTGATTCAATCAGCTACAAAGTTAGGATTTCTATTGGTTCTATGCTTAATACATGCTTTCCTAAATATGTTTTTCAGGTGGTCTTTTAATCAGATGTTAGATCATACTTGTATCATTTACCTTGTTCATCTCTGAATAAGAATAGCTGAGCAAAGAATTTTATGGGAAGGATTCATTTTAGGGAAATCACACTCTCACAATGAGGAAGGCACAGTATCTGAAGAGGCTTACTCTTAGATGGTAAGTGTTTGTGGTGTGGCTGGCTATAAATCTGCAGATTAAGAAATGGGAACATNACCTTCAAAGTTCTGCTGGCAGTGATCTGCCTCTACCAGCCATGCTTCATATTCCAAGGTTTCCACAATCTCTACAAAACACTAGTAACTAGGGACCAAGTGGTGAACATATGAAGCTGTCAGGACATTTCACATACATACCATTATACAGGTTCATTGTTATTTACAGCAATCAACTGAAAATTAGTACATCCAATCTGCAGTTCATGAGAGTTATGTGTCCAGGATAGCTATGGACGTAGCCCAACCCAACACTATAAAATTTCACAAAACATTATGAGATATTTTATATGCAATTTTTGTAACCCAATTACATGGTCCTTGAAAGTGCACTTCATAGATGAAAATGCTGCATCACACTGTGAACAAAAACGTTTAATATAATGTAGGAAAAAAATCAGGGTCTTGTCTACTTTTCTAGGATTTTAAAGGTAGTTACATACTCTTAATTCCTAGTATCTATCCATGAAATTATTACAGTATTTATTTTTAAAAAAATTAATTCAGTCTGAGAGGAATCCAGTTATCTCTACCTATACATTTTTCACCTGCCATCCTCCTGCTCTTCTTCAGTGAGCAAACCACACACTACGGTGCAGAAATACGCCTGAAGCATGCATTTCTTTAGGCTAGAAGTTTTTACATGGGAAAAGAAATACACACTAAGAAACTCACTAATACACTTGGGAAGTTCCCAAAGATTAACACATGGTGACATTCTATACCTTTCCATACCTCATAGACAGAAAGAAACAAAGGAACTGATAAAATTATGCAAGAGTGACTTGGCAGTCAATGTTTTAAAGACCCAGACAACTGAAATAAAATAAGTAAGAAACTGTCAGTGCCTGTGGTTTGACTATCAACAGTGATGAGAAAAGAGAATGCCCAGATTTGGAAATACATAAATTATTTTAATAAATTCCAGGATGATATGGAAGCTTTACAATCTTAAACAATTAAAACTGCATTTACTCTTTTCACAGTGTTGTTCATAAAGTAAACTGGTTTTCAATCACCTGTCTGTAAAATAGGTGAGACAAAGTTGAATTTCTATTTCCAAATATCTGTCATTAAATATGAACTATTAGACAAAATACAATAAATTATTGCTATCTGAAGAATTACATGAGATAAACCCTGGAAAAGCATGCAGATCAGCAATATCTTTCCACTCACTGAATCTATTTATTTTTGCTCTTTTGGGAAGTTTGTCCCCACATATAAAAGCAAAGGGCATTAGAATTACTGCAATTTGCAAAAAAAAACCGCAATGTTTCTTTTCATTTCAAGAGCAGAAATATACATATAACAAAATTGCTCTTGATTAAGATATGGTATGGTATTTGTGCAGCTCATTTAAAAATATAATGTATAATTAAGAAATACAGGTTAATAGATAATCATTTATAATATAGTCAAGCTTATAATAATGTTAGTTAGATTTTCTAGATGTACACAGATGTATCTCAGATAGATAGGTATTCTTCAAACCTTTCAAAGACTACAGAATATGGCATTTAAAGTGTTTTAAGAAGTTAGGATTTTTCATGACAGAGACACATCTGCTCCTGGCAGCACCAATAACTTCAAGAGAAAGATGGCATTGAAGAGGCTCCTTATGGAGTTGGTTAGCTATATGAGCAAGAAACTCCTCTTGCCTGGACTGCTTGATGAACTGGACATACAGGACCTGCAGAGAAATGACTGCTGAACTTGCCAAAAGTTGAGATGGTCCTTCAGCAATCCTAATTCAGGAAAGAGTCTGTCAGACATTCTGCTCATTTCCAGTGATGGCTAGTCTCTCCACAGGATGCAGCAATCTTAATACTCAGTGAGAGAGGGACACTGTAGCTGAGCTCTACTCTGCTCCCCAAAGGAGTTTCCAGGCAGAGGTATATGAAAGGTTTTTACGCCCCGACAAACCTCTCCATCAGTGCAATAATCCAAATCAGACCCAAATCAAACCAAATTAGAAAATGCCCAGGTTTAGAGGCTGCCAGCACTCCCGGGGGGCATTCCCTGCTGAAAGAATACTGGGAAACCACGAAGAGGGGAAAGGAAGACTGAGAAGACCATTGGTTTGTTCTCTAGGGGGGCAGTTTAAATAGTTTGTGGGAGTGGTCTTGACCCTCTCTAGGGAGGGGTCACCATTTGGCAGGCTTTCTTGGAGGTGGAGTCTGGACTGAGGCAACTCCCAGGGAAGGGGGCTTGGCATGGAAAGCTACATCCAAACATTCCAGACTACTTGATACAGAGTTGCTCAGGGGCTGCAGTGAAGCCCGGCCCCAAACATTCCAGACTCTGAATATAACAATGTCAGCGGCTGGGGTGAAGCTTCCAACAACATCTCAGACTCTTTGGGTATAGGGTTGCAATGTTAGAAAGGTTGAGAAAAACCGTTCTAGGGCATGAAAAATTGAGAGCACAACAGAAAAATGCAAATTACTGACAGCACAGATGATTTTCTCCTGTCGGTATGTACTAGATATTGAATTATTTTATTATTTTATTTCTTCCTTCACTGTGGGAAAACTGGTTGAGACTTCTTAGGTAAATTCAAGCCTGTACCTGAATGACCTATTAAAAGTATACTTTTTGGGCTCTCCCTGTAACCAGTTATAACACCTTACTCATTTTCTCACTAATTAGTAGCATAATGATTATTGAAATGCTTATTTCCTATTTTTTGGAAATGTGATCTTAGACTTTGTTATTAATTATCCCTTAACACTGAATTGGGAGTAGTCTCATGTCCTTCTAGAAATGTCACCAATGCCTCTCAAAGACTTTCTTCCAACCTACAAATTTTGGTAGCAGAAAAAGGATGTGCTTCATGATTCTCATAAAGTATACATTGCTCTGTTAGTCTCTTTACAAAGTACACTAATTCTTATAGATGCTCAATATTATGAAACTTTATTCCACATATTTAGAGAGTCAACTGGAGGAAATCAGAACATTTTCATAATGCACCATCTATGTTCTTGCTCACCACTGCTCCTTCCAATTCCACCAAGCAATAGTTACAAGAAACCAGAGGATTCTGCCTTCTAGGGTCTTGATTCTTAAAAAGAATTTATGTGTTTACTCCTCCAGAGACTTCCCTGTGCCTATCACTCAGAAAATCTTTTCTGAAGTTTCCCACCCAGATGCCAGATGCTGACAGCATGAAACTTCTCCCAGACAAACTGATTCCTTCCAGGGTGCAGACCCTGGAACTCAGCTCCTCTTTGCAATTTGCATTCTTTACAGAAGTTAAGACTTCTGTCTTCCTGCCCCATAGTCTCCAAGTTACATGTTTCCTACCTTTGTTGAAGGGCATAAAGCTCCTGTACTCATTTATAACATAGGGAACAGATGGGGCTGGCTTGCTTTGCAAAGAAAACTAGTTATCTTATAAGTGCAGATGGAGCAAGTAGCACAATTTTCACCAAAGAGCGGGGTTCTGAGGATGCCAGATGGTTTCATTAAAAGGGAAAAAAATTAAGGCTGTCAGCCAGATTCACAGCAGGGATTGCCTTGCTCTTTGGAGTATGGACAACCATAAAGAACTAAGTAACTCTGCTATTCATTTGTAGCAGGAATAATAAAAACCCAGAGACACATATTGGGGTTCAATTTCTAGATCAGAAAAGCAAAGCAGCCAACTATTAGAGAGACATTTTTACCTCTACCAAATCGTCATACTAAAGGGGTGAGATCCTGTTTCCATAAAACCTAAGGCTCCATGCTTCCCTGAATTCCTCTCTCTCATCCTATTTATATTCCTCTCTCCACCCAGCCATATTGCTCCTGTCTCCACCTCCCAGTGCTGGAATTAAAGGCATGCAATCCCAAAAGTTGGTATCACTTTTGTGTGAACTCTCTTTCTCTTTTAGACTGATTCAATCTTGTGTAGTCCAGGGTGGCCTTGGAGTCACAGAGATATGTCTGCCTCTGTCTCCTGGGATTAAGCATGTGTGTCACCAATTCCTGACCTGTATGACTGACTAGTATGGCTGCTCTACCCCCTGATCTTCAGGCAAACTTTATTTATTAAAACATAAATAATGTGCAACTATATTCATTTTCTATTTTATCTCTCCAATACATATCCCTTTTGCATGTTTAAAAAGATAATTGAGAAGACTGGGACTACCAGTAAGGTAGAAAGCTTTCTGGAGGTAAAAGTAGAGAATTGAGACGAACTGTTTGTCCATAACACAGGTGCTATCAGAAGTCCATTTTTAAAAATAAAATCTCACTTTTGAAATGGAACGCTGATTTAAAGTAAAGAGAAAGTGTTCTCTGTTTTGTTCATTGCCAAAGACCAACATTGGTATTCAACACCTTCCTTGCCAGTCTGCTTTAGAAGCTGAACTGGCTTGGGCTATCCTCAATCTCATTCAGTATCCACACCTGTTTCACTGATATCTCTAGGTTAATTTCACTCAAAGTACCAAGTTAATTGGTTTGGAAAAGTAAAGAAAAATTCTTTAAATAAATCACCTTTCCCAAACTCCATGTGGTTTATTAAGCAATCTGAGCCCACTGACTCTCTTAACCATCCAGGAAAGGCAAACATATGAACACTCTGAGGATAAGTCTTTAAGGATGGTACTGGAGAGAGATATCCAATCATCAACCACCCTATCCTGAATAATCTACTAATGCTTAGCTTGAATAATCAAATAATAATTCTCCAGATTGCTTTTCTTAGCCTTGGGTCAAAGAGTTGGCCTCTCTTATTTAAAGTTTGAAAGAACATTACTGTTCAGTGCGTAAGATAAATGGGATGAAAGCCAGCATATAAGTGTGATGGAGAAGACGGGCATATGTTGGGTCATGAACATAATAACCATGTTCTAGAACAGTCATCAAAGATGGCTTCCATACTGCCTTGCCTTTCTTTCCCTTCTTGACTTTGTAGGCCCATTTAAATAAAATGTTTTAGAATCAACACATAAGCAACTATATTGTACCTCTAGAGCTCCACATAGTAGACTGCATATGTTTAGCAAACCATCACACTATACTAGGGAGTTAGCATAATACAGCTCTGTGTAGTCATCACAATACCAACTCTATAGGAAGATATCTATATGTGACTCCCAGATCTACATTACTTTATGCCTGTTATATGAACTATTTTTAGTTATGATATGAGGGTTACTATATTTATAACTGTCTAGAGGTGCTATTATAATTTATTGATTTTATAAAAATATATAATGTAAAACTATATTATAATTGATTTTTCAGGTAAAGAGAGCAAGCATAAAACAGATGCTGGTCAAATGAAGAATACACTTAAGGTGTCCATATGTTTATAGAGAGGCAATACTAGACATATTAGAATTAAAAACTACTGATTTATATGTTTCATAGTCAAAGTCATTTTATAATAATAAAATTTGATTTCTGTACCCATATTTTAATTTTCTTACAATATTTCAGAACTATTATACAAAAACTATATGCTTTGAGGAATTGCTCTGGTCTATTGCATTTAAGCTCTGGAATGACAACATTCTTGTAGTGCCTTAAAGAAACTTTATCCAATCTTATGATTTAGCAAGTGCTGTCATAGAACAAAACACTGGGCCCTGAGCCCCCAAGGCTCCACTCAGGAATGTCTGTGTCCACTATATCATTGACACAGTGGCCCAATGCTTACCAGTATTAGACATTTCACAATAAGGGATTTACCTTTCCTGCATTTCCTAACAAGCTCTTCTTTTCACCTACCTTGTTGCCACCCTTATCTTGCCCCATACTCTTCACCAGCAGAATAGTCCCTGCTTCTTCTGCCCTAACCTCATTCTCCAACTCCCATTCTCCTTTGGAGCTAATGACACTAGGTGGATCTCTTTCCCTTATTTTATGTACTGTGTATGGGTTTATAAATCATTTCTATAAGCTTAATACTGGTCCAGGCAAAAATGAATACGCCAAATGAAATGCCAGAAAGGATTTTGTAAATTTATAAAAATAAAGGAAGATATAAGATGGTAGTTTTACATCCCAGTTTTTGAAAAAGTGGTGTCGTTTAATTTCAAAAGCTTCTTTTAAACAAAACGAGTGAGAAACAGGTTAGTGTGAGGCATTTCTTTATTGGTTTATAAATAATACCATTCAAAATTTCTACTTTCTCCCCTCCTCCCATTTCCATCCCACTCCCTAATTGACCCTCCCCACTCCCCCTCCAGTCCTAAGAGAGGGCAGGGTACCTGCCCTGTGGGAAGTCCAAGGCCCTCCCCCCTCCATCCAAGCTTAGGAAGGTGAGCATATAAACAGACTAGGATCCCAAAAAGCCAGTACATGCAGTAGAGACAAATCCCAGTGCCATTATCTTTGGCTTCTCAGTCTGCCCTCATTGTCAGCCACATTCAGAGGGTGCATTTTGATCTCATGCTTGTTCAGTCCCAGTGCAGCTGGATTTGGTGAGCTCCCATTAGATCAGGCACACCATCTGAGTGGGTGGACCAACCCCTTGTGGTCCTGACTTCTTTAATCATGATCTCCCTCCTTCTGCTCCTCATTTGGACCTTAAAATCTCAGTCCAGTGCTCACATGTGGATCTCTGTCTCTATCTCCATCTGTCGCCAGACGAAGGTTCTATGGTGATATGCAAGATATTCATCAGTCTGACTACAGGACAAGGCCAGCCAGTTCAGGCACCCTCTCCTCCAATGCCCAGGGTCCTAGCTGGACACATCTATAGAACATTCCACCCAAATAGGAAAGAATATACATTCTTCTCAGCATCTCACGGAACCTTCTCAAAAATTGATCACATACTTGGTAACAAAGCAAACATCCACAGATACACAAAAATTGGATTAACCACCTGTGTCTTACTGGATCACCATGTAGTAAAGTTAGAATTTAACAACAATTCCACCCTCAGAAAGCCTACAAAACCATGTAAACTGAACAGTCAACTACTGAACCACCCCTGGGTCAAAGAAGAAATAAAGAAAGAAATTAAAGTCTTCCTTGAATTCAATGAAAATGAAGACACAACAGACCCAAACCTATGGAACACTATGAAAGCAGTGCTAAGAGGAAAGTTCATAGCACTAAGTGCCCACATAAAGAAAAAGGAGAAAGCTCACATTAAAGACTTAGCAATGCCAAAGCCACTTGAAGCTGAAGAGCAAATTTTCATCAAATGGTCCTGAACCACTTGAAGAACAGTTTGTGCAAGGCTGAACCTCAATGCTTACCTCATGCGCACACTCAAAACCTTACTTACTATGTCAGCGCTCTAAGTCCAGGTATAAGAAATGTGAACTTTCTGTTTCTCAATAGGTGAGAGAAATCTTTGTGTCCTGCTTGTATTGTTATAGTAAAATTAAGTATGTGAACATAGGTATCATAAAATATAACTGTGATATATTGGGCTAAGATCAATTTCTCACTTAATTTTCTTGGAGTAATACCATTTGGTAAAATGAAAATGATCCAGATGTAGTGGCATAAACCTGTAGTGAAGACATCAAGGAAGTCAAAGGGGAAGAACTGTTTGAGCTCAAATTTGTGGTAAGCTTACGCAACACTGAGAGACATAGTTTTAAATATTATGTAAAATTAAAGCTACATAGATAACTAATAGTAATACCCAGTAATTCATAATTTTATCCTTTCCCAGTATATTATGATAATGAAATAATAAACACCAATATCATCCAAAAATGACTTAACAGCACACTTGAAAGCTTTAGAAAAAAAAAGGCAGACTCACCCAGGAGAAGTAGACCACCGAAAATAATCAAACTGAGGGCTGAAATCAACAAAATAGAAACACACAAAACAATCCAAAGAATCAATGAAACAAAGAGCTGTTTCTTTGAGAAAATCAACAAGATTGAAAAAACCCTATCCAGACTAATCAAAAGGCAGAGAGAGAACACTCAAATTAACAAGATGAGAAATGAAAAGGGGGCAGAACAACAGACACTGAGGAAATTCAGAGAATCATTAGGTCTTACTACAAAAGCCTCAATGCCACAAAATTGGAAAATGTAAAAGAAGTGAACATTTTGTAGATAAATACCATATACCAAAATTAAATCAAGACCAGGTGAACAATTTAAATAGACCTAAAATTCATCGAGGAAATACAAGCTGTCATCAAAAATCTCCCACAAAAAAAAAGCCCAGGACCAGATGGTTTTAGTGCAGAATTTTACCAGAAATTCCAAGAAGAGCTAATACCTATACTACCCCTTAATGTGTTCCATATAATAGAAACAGAAGGCTCACTGCCAAACTCTTTTTATGAAGCTACAGTTACCCTGATACCAAAACCACACAAATACTCAACCAAG
>LOEQ01000865.1:348835-364048 GCA_001685075.1 Bramus lutescens
ATTATTATTATTATTATTATTATTATTATTATTATTATTATTATTATTATTATTTCACACTTGTGAACATTGAAGAATAAATATAGTAAATGTCCAAAGTCATGCACTGATCTAGGACATCTGTGAATGAGTGTAGAATTTATATTGGCTCCACTCCCTTGCCTTCCTAATATGCCAAAGTGCTTAAAGCATTATTGTATGAATGTACTTTGCTGTAGAGGTAGTGGTTCAGGAAGAGAATACTGCATAAGAATTATATTCCCTTTGAATTTGAAAACAAGTTGTTTTGTGTCAAGTGGTGATCTGTGAAGTACATTTAGTCAGAAGTTTGAATTTTATAAACATATGATTGAATAAAACTTAATATATGATTGAATAAAATATGACTGAATTTTATAAAAATAGAATTAATTATGCTAGAATAATAATAAGCAGAAAATATGTATATACTTATAAATCATGGCCATATTTATCTAAACATATTTTAAAAAGTACATTACATTTCTTGGGAGCTACTGCTTTTATCCTTATGTAGGATCTCCAGTCAGGAAGCTAGCTCATAATAACTAAAATAGGGTTATAGGGATCTTCTGGACATTGTGCACACTTTTAGCAGCCTTCTGCTGTGTCTTGATCCCTGTCCCTGCTGCTTCCAAGAATGATGAAGTTCACTCCAATGGTTATGTAGCAAAATAAGAAAACTATGAAATTTATCAATATATATCCTTTTTAATGATAATCAAAAACCTATGTTTTAACATAATTTACTTCTTCAAAATTCTACTATGCAATTTAGGAGGGAATTGAGCATTTTCACCTAATTTTCTAAAAATCTAAGTAAAATCATTGTATACTGGTATTTACAATAATGCTTTATTATATTCATTTTCTTCCTTAATAATTATTCAAATCAATACAGTATTACCATAGCCATCATGCATGACTTTATAACAGTAGATTAAATTTCAGCTTGTTTTTTCTATAACTTTGATTTCAGCAGTCATTTCAGCAGTGCTAGCATCACATAAATACAACTAATTGTAGTTGCGTTTTATTTTATGTCTTTATTATAGAATTTGTTGAATCAGATGGTATATGACAATGGAGGTTTAATTACACATCACAAAATGTAAAGTTTTAAATTTATGAATGTATTATGAACTGTCATCACTTTGACCAACACTATGAAAATACTTCATAATAAAAAAAAAACACAAAAAGTCATTGGTTAGTAAACAAGGAGCATTTATTAGCACTCAGTCATCTGTGGCTGGGTGGAAATCATCAATAGTGCTGGGCTTTACTGGGTGGTATTTCCCAGATCACTTGCATGCCTTTGAGATGGATAACTGACTAACAATGTCTGGGTTCAGAGTACCCACAATGAAATTATGCAGCTCTTATCTCTGCTATGCATTTGTCATCTTCTGCAGAGTGCTGTGCTATCCAAGATATTTTCCTCTCATAAGCATAAAAAGGAAGAAAGGAAACATGCAAGGCTTCTTGACATTTAATCACAACCAAGACATTGTGCAGCTGTCATTCAACTGACCAAAACAAATAATATGGCTGACCTATTTCTGGGAACACAAGTTCACATGGTAGAACTTACGTTTAAAATAAAAGAAGTGAGGCTAACGATACAGTCACCAGCCACAAGACATATTAAAATCCAAAGCTTAGCCAAATATAGAGCAGAAGACAATAATCCCAATGCCTGTGAGTCTAAGGCAAGAGGACCATGAGTCCCAATTAAGACCTTTAAAAATTAAAACTGATATAACTACCAACTATAGTTGGGAATGAATTTCAGAACCTACAAAGAAAATAGAGCTGTGTACTTACAGCTGAATATAAGTAGATGCACAAATTAGAATATAAAATCTATGAGATCAAACAAATAAAAGATGACCTTGTCTTAGTAGTTCAGATTAATAGGTAGTTTTAATATTTCTGTTAGTCCAGTAAATAGGTGGACTTCAGTAAAAGTACAAACACTTCAATAAAATGGCAGCCAAAGATCATTTTTATAGTATGGAGGCAGAGATGAAGACAGTGGGATCCATCCTGTGACTTTGGGATTAGTTCTTACCTGCAGTACTATATATATATGACCTTGGTTAAGAAATAATTAGAGCAAGTAAGTTACTGTAAGCATGCAATGTTGACAAAATTATATTTAGCATAGTTTGACAAACATATGTTCCAAACATATTTCTCATAAGGACTCATTGCCCTGCCTCACTCCTGGGGACAATCTGATAATCTGGCAAAGATCCAGGCAGTGAATGACCAGTGATGGCATTTATGGCCTCTATGTGCATGACGCTATAAAGATTACTTCAGTAAATCTCCAAACAACCTCATGGGAGTATTGTGGATCAAACCTCGCGGGTTCATCTTATTGAGATTTACTGACTTACCCATAAGCCGGTAAATAATGGAGCCAGACATTCACTTCAATTCATCTTATCTCTGGAATCCAACATTTACTTTGAATGTTAACTATTCTCTTGAAAATAGAAGTGGCATGATTAATAAAATGAAGTAATCAACATGGTAACTGCTTTTAGAGTTACATTTATTCAGTTAGATCCTAATTCTTTCAAAATTTTGCCATGTAGCTAGCTTTCTGTTTGTTTGTTTGTTTCGTTTTCTGCGTCAAGATACAGAGACTACCAGGGTTGATATTTGCCATTGAGCTGATCACATTCTGGGATGGTAATAACAATTCTAGGCTGGTTGATAGAAAATTCAGTAAGGATTAACGTAGGCAAAATGATCCTGAGTACACAAAAATATATTCTAACTAAGTATAAATCAATGCCTGTAACGAAGTTAGATTAAAATTTGATAGTAAGACTCAAAATTTATTTCTCATGGTGTTTATCAAGTGTATATAACTCCTTTGAGAACATATAATTTACTGACTAATTATTTAATCAATTAACAGTTATTGAGCTATTATCATATATAAGACAGAGTTAATGTTAGATATGACAGTGAGTCAAATCAATATCTACGTTTAAGGAGCTTTCAGTCCATATAGAAACACAGTAAACACACGAAGTCACATACCATCATGGTAATCTGAGTTTGGAGGACAGCACAGTTACTGTGTGAGAGGGGCACTCTCCCAGAATGTGGAGCTCAGGGATACTGATGAATTGGGAAACCATAATGTTATTAAGTAGGAGATATATTAAGGAATAGCTGTTTTGCCTTTGTAACTTGATAAAAGGAGCGGATATGTCTCTTATTGTGTGTCAGTCACATCTTATTTTGTTGTATTTGTCAGGATTCTTCAGAGAAACAGAAAATAAATGATGGAAGACAGCCCGGCATGGGGTGTAGTGAGAAGGAGAAAGAGAAGGGAAGAGAGAGAGTGAAAGATTAAGATTTCTTATAAGGAACTGACTCATATAATTATAGGTACTGGTGAGTCTCAACCTGTAGTCTAAAATTGCAGGACACTCAAGAAAACCCTTATTACAGTTGCAAACAGAATATATTCAGGAAAGTCAAAAATTCAGGTAAGAGTCAAAGGCTAGCTTCTGAAGAACTTTGTATTTTCCTTTATTTATAATTTATTTTATTTATTTTCCTTTTTAATTTATTAGATTTTAAAAAATACCATTCCAAGTTCCCACTCCTTCCTCTCCTCCCATTTCTTCCACACACTCTTCCAATCCCACCCGCATCTAATCCTCAGAGGTAAGGCACATTGCCTTGTGGAAGGTCCAAGGCCCTCCCTACTATATCTAGGCTGAGCAAGGTATACATCCAAAGAGAAGAGGATTCCCCAAAGCCAGTACCTTCAGTAAGAACAAACCCTGCTGCCACTGCCAGGGTCCCCTCAGTGTGCCACAGCCATGCAACTGTCAACCACATTCAGAGGGACTAGTTTGGTCCTATGCTTGTTCCTTCCCAGTCTGGCTGGTGTTGGTGAGCTCCCATTAGCTGAGGCTCTTTCAGTGGGTGAACCCATCATGGTCTTGACCTCTTTGCTCATATTCTCACTCCNGTCCTATGCTTGTTCCTTCCCAGTCTGGCTGGTGTTGGTGAGCTCCCATTAGCTGAGGCTCTTTCAGTGGGTGAACCCATCATGGTCTTGACCTCTTTGCTCATATTCTCACTCCTTCCATTCTTCAACTGGACTTTGGGAACTCAGTTCAGTGCTCCAATGTGGGTCTCTGCCTCTGCCTCCATCAGTTGCTAGATGAAGGCTCTATGGTGATATTTAGAATAATCATCAGTCTGACTACAGGGCAAGTCAAGATCAGGCCCCCTCTCCTCCATGGCCCAGGGTCCTAGGTAGGGTCATCCTTTTGGATTCCTTGGAATTTCTCTAGAGCCAGGTTTCCACTAACCCTATAATGGCTCCTTCAATCAAGATATCTCTATCCTTGCTCTCATCTCTGTCCTTCCTCCATCTCTACAATGCTATTCCCTCAAGTTCTCCTCTACCCTTCCCCTCTCCCCTCCTCTTCTCCTTCGACCCCCCACAATCCCCCCAACCCCATGCTCCCAAACCTGCCAGTAAATCCTGTCCATTTCCAGTTTTAAGGTGGGTCTATATATTTTTTCTTTGGGTTCATCTTATTACTTAGTTTCTCTAGAATCATGAACTATAAGCTCAATATCCTTTGTCTATAGCTAGTACCCACTTATGAGTGAGTACATACCATTTTCATATTTTTGGGTCTGGGTTATCTCACTCAGGATAGTGTTTTCCAATTCTATCTATTAGCATGCAAAATTCAATTCAAGATACAAAAGGACATAGTCAATAAGACAAAAAGGCAGCCTACTGACTGGGAAAACATCTTCACCAACCCCACATCAGACAAAGGACTGATCTCCAAAATATATAAAGAACTTAAGAAAATAGATATTAAAATTCTAAATAACCCAGTTAAAAATGGGGTACTGAACTATACAGTGAATTCTCAATAGAAGAATCTCAAATGGCCAAAACATACTTAAGGAAATATTATTTCATTTTTTTGAAAAAAGAAAACAACTATCTTTTTTTCATTTTACATACCAATCCTAGTTCCTATTCCTTCCCCTCCTCCCATTTCCCCTACCTACCTTCTCACCCTAACTCCTCATCCACTTCTCAGAGAGGGTAAGGCACATTTCTTTGGGAGATGTCCAAAGCCCTCCCTACTATATTTAGGTTGAGCAAGGTATGTATCCAAAGAGAAGGAATTCCCTAAAAGTCAGTATATGCAGTAGGGATAAATCCTGGTGCCACTGCCAGTAGCCCTAGAATCTGCCCAAGCCATATAACTGTCACCCACATTCAGAGGGACTAGTTCGCACCTATGCTGGTTCCTTCCCTGTGTGATCCGAGTTGGTGAACTACCATTAGCTCAGATAAACTGTTTCAGTGGGCGTCCCTATCATGATCTTGACCTCTTTGCTCATATTCTCACTCTTCCCACTCTTCAGCTGGACTTTGAGAGCTCAGCCCAGTGCTCCACTGCTGGTTGTATTTTTCAAGAAAAATAAAAGCTAGCTTTGAAATTTTATTAAAATATTCAAAGGTTTGGATGAAAACTACCTTTGTCATGAAGAGTGAGCTGCTTTATCCTACTGAGTAAAATGTTTATCTAGAGCTGGAAAGATGACTCAGTGGTAAAGGCATTTCCTTCAAGGCCTGAGAACCCGAGTGTCATCTCTAGAACTCAAATGGTAGGAGAGAACCAACACCCACAAATGGTCCCCTGACTGCCATATGCCTGTCATGACATATGTTCCCCTTCCACAAAATGAATAAATAAATGTTAAAATAATTTTGAATATTTTGTCTAATTTAATATGAATGGCTTCCATTTCAAAGGCTAATCACATTTAAAATTTTCTTTTGATGAAACAACCAAAATAATGTAGACAAAATATCTGGATACCTAGAAGTTAAGTCAAGTTGACACATAAAATTAATCATTAGAGGGAAAAGTCCTGCTTCATACCAGTATGGTCAGATTTGTGCTCACTAGGGTTACAGGACAATCCTAAGTGGTGTTGAGTATAAGGGTTAGGAACACTCAGGAGACTCTGTCAGAGGACAGCTTGTTTATTAGAAAGAGGAATGGGATAATTATACCTCAGGAATAACTGGTTGGATCTATGTGGTAGTGTCTTAATTAGGATTTCATTTAATGTGAAGAGACGCCATGACCACAACCACTATTATAAAAAGAAAACCATTTAATTGGGGTTGTGGTTTATATTTTCAGAGTTTCAGTCAATTATTATTGTGAGAAGAATGGTGAGGTGTAGGCAGACATGGCACTGGCATTGTCTTTATCAGAAGGCAAGAGCAAGTGGTCTCTGTGTTATACTGAGGTTCTTCCCAGTGACAGAATTTAATATGATCAGAGTTGTTCCCAACTATAGCACCTTCTTTTATAGTATGAGTGGCATCCTTCAAAAGTTCTTATATTGAACACGGCTTGTATTTTGTACCCATTAATTTGTATGGTTAGAAAGAGTATGCTTTCTCCTCATGTAGCTTATTATTTTAACATTACTGCTTTGATTAATGATTCTCATTAAAACTTACAAATAACTTATGTTTTACAAAACTACCCTAATGTGATTGTACATTGCCTTTCTTTTCCTTGACAGATATGTATTAAATTTAGCAGTTTTCTTAGCTCTTATTTATGTTTTTTTCTAAAGATACAAAACACACATTTAGCAGGAAAAAAAGGTAGAAGTAAAAAGTGCCAAATTAAATGTTTTCAATTCTACAATTTGCCACCTTCAGTATTCAAGAGAATGTTCTAGAGAAAAAAAATAAAAAATTTGAAGCTACTGAGTCATAGGCAAGTAATGGAAGAAAGGATACTGTTTGGCTCCAACAAATATATTTAATAAGTTAGCAAATTTTGTTTGTCAGAGATTATCTTGTATGAAGGTTTATAGAAGCAGGTGAAAAAAGTTCTAATATTGAAATTCTAACTTTCAATACCTAAAAGATAACTTTATTCGGAGATAGAACTTTTAAAGAAATTATGAAGCTAAAATGATATTACAAGACCTGGCCCAAACCTAACCTAACTACCAACCTTACAGGAACATAAAATTTTGATGTTAACTCAATGGATCTGTCCTATATATTTGTAAAGACAGAAAGAAGGTCACCATGCTGGCACCTAGCTCTAGCTACTTTCTAAGACTCAGTCACAGAGATTCTAAAAAGAAAGTCTACAAAATGCAAGAGTTCTTTCTAGATGCTTGTTTCCCATAAATTCTGAAGTGCTGACAAAGCCAGATAAATCCAGGCCTGGTTTCACAGGGATTCCCAGAGGAAAAGTGAGAGTGTGTACTTTAGGGCTTGTTACATCTGATTTCTAGGGTAACTGGAAGAAAATAACATTATTGAATATTTAGCTTAAAAAATAACATTGTGTTCTTATAGTTACCCATGCTGAAAGTTCTAGAGCTAGGTTAGCAACTAGTTCTACAATTCTGCAGTCTTACTAACTCCCAGTCCTACTCTGATGATGATCAAAAGCACATTTTGAGGACCAAGATTCTAAATTAATGTTTTACAAAATTCCTTTGTACCAGATTAACTAGGCTGCTTCTAATCATATTTCTAAGTATAGGCTTTCCAACAGTGTTTAACAAAAGTCACTCACTGAATGATGCATAAGTATTAGAGTAAAATCAATGTCCTGACCCTTTCTTATTTTATTTTATTTTTTAGCATTCAGGAGGAAACCTAGGGATCTGAGGTTGCTGATAAAAATTAAAGGCATCCCAGAGAAGCTAAAGCAGTTTGGAGAGGAGTTCCTAGGCTTTTGTGTTGCTTACCTCAAATGCAAACTTCTATTGGTGGGGAAATCTAGTTGAACCTCTGTTGTGATATTTTGTTTGTGTTATGACAAATAAAGCTTGCCTGGAGATCAGAAGGTGGAGCTAGTCACTAGTTAACCATAGAAGTCTGGAGGTCTGTACCAGCAGGAGACAGGAGAGATATGGCTGAGTAGAGAGAGGAAGTGATAAGGCAGAGCATAGACAGGATTTTTGCCATTTTTGGACTGAGCTGTCTGAAGGGCAAGAGGTGACTGTGGCTGGTCCTTTACCTCACCAAACTTTCAACTTTTACCCTGATAACTGACTCTGGCTTTTTATTGTTAAGACTATTTAGGATGGTGATTCTAACTTCTGTTTCTTCTCTGATAAAATGAAACTTTTGTGCTTTAGAATCAAAATAATTACATTAATTTATATAAATGCCTTATGAACATCTAAGGAGAAAATAGTGTGAAACAAAAGATACACATCACCTGTCTCATCATAGAAGAAAGCTGAGTGTGGTAGTGAATCCTGATGATTACCGTGACGGGATGTAGACTCATCTCAGAGACTGGCCTCTAGGCATCTCCATAAGGCTTATGTAGATTAGACTGATTGAAGTGGAAAGATCCATCCTAAATGTGAATGGCATCATGTCTTTGGTCTAGGATTCCTTATGAACACAAGTGATCATGGCTCAGTGCTTTGTCATTTGGGATGCAATGTGACCTTCTATCCCCTGCTCCTTCTGCCATGAAGGACAACATCCCATGGGACTGTGAGTTCAAATAAATTCTGCTTTATGTTGTTTTTGTAAAATATTTGTCATAGGAAGTTAAGTAACGAATAAATTATTCCAAAATGTTAAGGTGCTTAAATGGAGTAAGGTAGCAGTTTCCAGCAAAGTGATATTGGAATTTTTGGTTGTTAACCTATCCTTTAATGGTTGATCCATCTCTCCAGTTCAGCAAGGTGCTATTTTAACACTTCAGAGATTAGCCTTGCCCAAAGGGCAAGCTCTGTAAATGGAATACGTATCTAGAACTCTGGCATGGACCTTCTGCAGCTGGTTTGTGTGTCTTTCTCAGAGAGGAGTAATTTTCCTTTAACAAGCCTCTTCACAGTCTGGAGATTCTGTGAACATTAAAATTTTCCTCTGCAGAGTGAACCTGGCTTGTGGTTCCATGGTAACCACAGCTGAATCATTCAAACTGAGAAGCTTGCAAAATGGCAATTTACCTAGGGATGTTTTTTTATAACCCCTTATGCTATAATCCTAATGAAAGGACTTGTAATCAAGACTGTTATTATTAGAGGAAAGTACACAAACACACACACACACAATTTGTCAGTATTTTCTCAGAGAGTACTACATGCAGCAACTGAAAAGGAGGATAGGTATACTTTAAAAACACTCAATTCCCTTTCAATTCTTGAAATAAGGCTTCATTTTTAATTCTAATATATCTGAGGTAGGGCCAGCTGAAGAGCACCCCAGTCAACAGAAACACTGCACCTGCAATGCCCCTCAGACATTTTCCTGGGCACAAAGAACATTCATATCAGCACAAAATGTACACAGCTTTCTGAAAGCACTCAGAAGCATTCACACAGTCCTTATACACAACAGCCAGCTGGAGATTTTTTAAATTGCAGAGTTGAAGATTCTATCCCTATTTTTTATTCTGTGCATCTAACATGTAGCTCAGGAGGTGGTATTGTTTTAAGCTTTTCATGGATGATATGCTATAAAAAATTGGCAGTCATTGTTACCATAGTTCATGTAGCAATGTTTGAACTAAAAATTGCATCCAGGTTAAGAGAAATTACCTCTCTTCCTACAATGCCTGCAACTGAAGTTAGAAGGAGAGGGAATGTGTCTGTATATTAATAGTTTTCTTTTTAAGTGTATCAATCCTCTAATATTTTATTTTTATGATATTACAATTATTTTTCTATTGCTTGATAAACCAAATTTATTCTTCAAAGAAAAAATCAAAACATAAAACAGAATTCCACATAAAGATTCTACCACAAAAACAAACAAACAAACAAAATCCACCGCTGAGGTATGTTAGAAGACTCTGTGGTCTTTCTCAGTTCCTGCCATGTAAAGCTTTTAGTTCATGAGCACAAGCATTTCGCATCATCCACAACTTTCTAAAGGAATAAAATTGATATAATTTTATGGTCTGAGTAGTCGAATAGCGGCTATCTCATAACAGAGAAGCCAAGAATCCACTAGTCCCCCAGTCTATGAGGTCTCTGTCTCAGCTCTCTTGAGGGTTCTCAGATAGTTGCTGGCTTTCAATATACACGTTAGCAGACCAAAGACTGCTTTTAATAAGAATGAAGCAGTATTCCAATGGCTGTAACAGGTAGATGACCCGGCCAGTAGAGAGAAGGAAAAAAGCAGACCCACATGCAGGGTGGGGCTTCCCTCATTGAATAATCTAATAAAGAAAGTCCCTTTTAGGCATACCTAGCATCTTGCATTTTAGTTGAATTCAAATATAATCAAGTTGATAAGCAATTAGCTATCACACATGTGGACCCCAGGGTCTCATCGAACTTGAATCTTCAAAGCAGTGTTCAACTGTATGTGCTGTGTTTCCAGGCCTAAAATGTTAACTCTTTTCTACAATCAAAGTCACTTTGAACTTAAGGACTTCTAGAATGTCAGGTTTGAGAATGATTCTCTTGTGCCTAGACCTCAGAATGTGGTTTAACAGATAGAATGTGTGGTCCAATTACAGATTAAGCAATGTATTGCTCTAAACAGTGTGAAATGCACCACTTATAAAATAAGAACTTAATTGTTTATCATTGCTACTCTGCTGTAAGTATAAAGGAGATTCTCGGTATAATTTGAGTTAGAGGTTGATTTTGACTCAATATGACTTAAGCCAAAGGGTTCAGAAAGACAAAGAATTTAATCTATGCCAGTAAATTCTGTGGTCAGAATCCTACAGTGCTTTTTGGTGGAAGAGAAGAAATCAGATAAGATTGTTGGCGACATAACAAGAATGATGAAATTTCTAGTATACTTATAGGTATTCATACTAGCCAAAGTACATCTTCATTAAACGCATCACTCATCATTTTAGTCACAGAAGCTTATGATTCAGCTGCTTTCTTGTTTTGCAAATGAGAAAACCAAGAATTTTAGGAATTAAGCAACTTTCACTAGTCAGAGATATAGGAGCAGGTAACACATCACAATTGTATCACTGTCCCTTTGGCATCTTTCTTGGTAAATGTACTGAGAAAACGTAACTACAGATTCATTCTGTTCAATAATGTTTGAACTGAATTGAATCAGTTTTCTGTTTACCCAGAGACAGCACAATATCCACCTTATCAACTTTCAATAAATTTATGCTAAATAAAATGATAAAGGCCCAACTCCTCCAACCTCCCTCACCCTCTGATACCACTTCCTCTTCCAAAATAACTCCAAATAACAGAACTAGTGCTGTTCCTGATCTACTTACATGATCAAAAAGTTTTCAAAAAAAATTATCCAGATTTTCTCTTTAAGTTTCAATACATTTTTTCTGTGTTATATAAACAAAAACTGTTTTCTTTTCCATTTATAATTAAGAATTTTTAATACAATCTTTTCTCATTTGACATAACTATCCCTGTTCCCACTCCCTTCCCTCCTCCTGCACTCTCCTCTTCACCCCACCCTCCCCCATCCACTCCTCAGAAAGGGTGAGGCTTCCCATGGGGAGTCAACAAAGTCTGACACGTCACTTTGAGGCAAGACCAAGGCCCTCCCGGCTATATCTAGACTGAGTAAGGTATCCCTCCAAAGAGAATGTGCTCCTAGACACCAGTTCAAGTACTAGGGATAAGAGCTCACTGATAGTGGAGAGACCAGCAATGGACCAAATGAGGCCCACTGAATGAGGGGGACAGTCGTGAGGCTTGGGCAGTCTGTGGGGCCACTGCATTAGGACCAGAACTTATCCCTGGTGCTCGAAATAAGCAAAACTTTTAAGGAAAGATGAAGGGTTAGACAGTATCTAACTTTTCCTGGTAAGATGTGATCTAATAGAAGAGCTACTATAAAGAACAATACAATAAATCTTAGAAATTTAACATTGACTACTTTCAAAGAAATGCTATACATCCCAAGCTACCTAGTTTTCCTGTAAAATATTGAATCTAGAATTTATTCTTTCTGTGTTTTCCCTTTTCCCCATGAATATACATGCTTTCCTACAAGTAGCTTCAGATTATTTTATCCTCTTAATCTACTGTTTTATATTTTTATCTAAACTGCCTTTTATTCATTGGACCTTCTGAAGATTCCTTCAAGTCACAGTGAAGAATTTCCATTGCACTGTACATCTGCTAGCTGTTTTCACTCATAGCTCCACCCTCAGCTTAAGTGTTATCTTATCTTTATGAAAATGTAGTTGGAATTCTTACTCAGACTTTCTCTTTTAAGTGTTTGTGATTCAGACACCGAATCTCTATTCTGCCCAGGTAAATAAAAGGACAGAAATATATAGCTTATTATTTTGTTTCTTTTTGTGCCTAACTGCATTCAGAAGAGTTGCTATTCCATCTGTATTTCCTTGCTTCCATTACTCAGCAAACAATAGAATTGTGGATAAAACATAGAGCATGTGAAGATTTGACTTACACTATCTTAACATTTTATATGTTTTCATAGAGACACAGTATTTCTGAAATTCTTTTTGCTTGATTTTGGAGATACTAATTTTTACCTTTCTGTTTTTAAGTCCTTAATGTTATAAATTTCAAATGTATTTTTTAATTTATTTATATTATTAAATGTTCTAGTGTATGTGCATATGTGAAACATGCTGAATTATTTCAACTGGCATAGTGTGAGCTTTATATAATAGTGAGAAAAAAATAAACTCTGCTTCTCCTGGAAAATGAACAAACTGAAAATTTTCTTTGAGAATTTTTATGAATGGTAGTCATTTTCCAAGTACTAATCCAGGACTGGGGACAAAAATGGGAATAAGTGAGAATCTCTGTGCTTGCAGATTATGCTGTTTAATGTAGAAAACTGGAAGCTCCCAATAAACATTGACATATAGTCTAATATGAGCTGTGATTGAGGTAAGAACAAATAGAGAAAACTTCACATTTGTCTGAAGCCACCTGTCTTTAACTTTAACAAGATCTACAATCTAAGATGTTTCTCCAGCGACACTTTTCCTTCTTGAACCATGTGTTTTACTAGGAAAAAAGCTTTTGGATGGCAGAAGTTTTACCTAAGGGGAATATGATCTAATCAAACTTCTCTTTCTGTTTTGCAGTTATTACCAAAATATCCATGACTACTCAAACCTATTCAGATCTATTTTCAGCAGAGGGTTAATCATGATCATGGTAAGAAAATGACTATTGTAGACTCCAAAATCCTAAATGGGAAAAGTATGAAGCCAGAAGAATAGAGGGAGTCCAAGGCCAACAATAGAGAAAAGAAAGAAAGGCATCCATACTGATGCTGCAGTTGATATAATTTATACAAGACTGTGACAGTATTGTAAAACTGCAAAATAAAGCTATGTAGAAAAATATGGAGAGGGCAAGAAGGAAGAAGGATGGCAGTGCCCTAAAAGACAGGTTTGTATCTGACAATATGTAAGTTAATGAGAGTAGAACTAAGGGATACAATATTTAGTCTGTAATGAGGGTACTTTAAAAAGCCTAGGCTTGGGAAAAGTAAAAAATAATGTCTGTGTCATTGTATCAGAGTAGCATCATTCTTAATTCTGTGTGCTAAGTTCTCTCTGTCATACACATCTATATTTGTATGTCTGTGTTCATACACAAGTTTGTGTATGTATTCATGTATGTGCATGCATGTTTATGGAGGTGCATGTGAAGGACAATATCAGCTTCTAGTATCATTCCCCAGAAAATGTGTGCCCTGTTTTTAGGATGGGATCACTCAACAGCATAGAATTCTCCAAGACATTGAGGGTAGCTGGACGACAAGCCCCCGGGTATCTTCTTATCTCTGCCTCCCCAGATCTGGAATTACAATGGAATGGTCACCACACACAGCTTTTTACATATGTTCTGGAGGTCATACTAAGGTCTTCATTGTTACATGGGAGGCACTTTACCAACAGTAATATCTTCCCAGTCTTATGGCATATTTTTGAGCTACTGTTATGGTGAATTCTTTACATGTAATTATACAAGACTGTGAGAGGGGAGAGTTTCAGGGACAAGGGAAAGAGCATTCAATTATTTGAAAACTATGTAATGTTGACTTTTAGATGACAGGAAACTGCAAAGTTCCAGGTCTGTGTGATAGACTGCAAAATTCCAGTCAACCATTGTAATACACTCATAGACTACTTTTTGGAATAATTTGAAGAGTATTAGTATTATCTATTTTTTAAAAATCTAGCAAAATTCTGTGTTGAAACTGTCTTATCATGTAATTTTTGTTTTGGTTTAAAGAATTTTAATGAATGCTTCTGTTCCTTAAGGGTTATAAGTTTATTTAAATTGTTCATGTAACTTTTATTTAACTTTGATAAGTAGTATTTATCAAAAAATTGTCTATTTCTTTTAGATTTTTCCAGTTTTGTAGAATATAGGTCTTTAAGTATGATCATACAATTGTTTAGTTTTTGGTGTCTGTTATTATGTCCCCATTTCATTTCTGGTCTTCTTGTTTTAGATGTACTCTCTCCGATCTCTTGTAGCTTGGAAAAGTATTTCCCTGTCTTGTAGCTTTTCTCAAAACACAATCTCTATGTTTCATTGAATCTTTGTATTATTGTTTTTTTTTTAATTTTATTGATTTCAGGCCCTAGTTTATTTTCTGCAGTCGAATTCTCTTGGATATATTTGCTTCTTTTTGATCTAAAGCTTCCATGTGTGCTTTTAAGTTGCTATTATGAGATCTCTCAAATTGTTTACATAATCACATAGTATTATGTACTTTCCTTTTAGCACAGCATTCATTGTGTCCCAAAAGGTGTTGTGCATTCATTTCATTGATTTCCAGGAAGTCTTTCATTTCTTTCTTTATTTCTGTCTTGACCCAGTAGTAATTCTGTAGAGAATTGTTCAGTATCCATGAATTTATAAGTTTTCTGTTTTTTTTTCTGGTGTTGTTGAAATCCAGCATTAATCCATGTTGGTCTGAGAGGCTAAAGGGAGTTATATAAACTTTCTTGTATCTGTTTAGATTTGTTTCATGATTAAGTATGTATTTAATTTTGGAGAAGATTTTTTGAGTTTTGAAGAAGGCTTATTCTTTTGTGTTTGGGTCTAATGTTCTATAGATAACCCCTTAATGTGTTTCATATAATAGAATCAGAAGAGTCATTTCCAAACTCTTTTAATGAAGCTACAGTCACCCTGATTCCAAAACCACACAAAGAC
>LOEQ01000865.1:374608-393817 GCA_001685075.1 Bramus lutescens
GTTCATAGCAGCATTGTTTGTCATAGCCAGAACCTCGAAACAACCTAAATGCCCCTTGACCAAAGAATGGATAAGGAAAATGTGGTACATTTACACAATGGAGTACAACACAGAAGAAAAAATTAATGACATCTTGAATTTTGCAGGAAAATGAACGGACCTAGAAACACTATTTTGAATGAAGCACCTCAGACACAGAAAGGCAATTATCACATGTACTCACTCATAGGTGGTTTTTAAACATAAAGCTGAGCAAACCAGCCTCCAAATCACAATCCCAGAGAACTTGGACAACAATGTGGACACGAAGAGAGACTTACATGGATATAATCTACCTGGGAAGTAGAAAAAGACAAGATATCCTGAGTAAATTGGGATCATGGGGACCTTGGGGGAGGGTTGAAGGTGGAATGGGAGAGACAGGGAGGGGAGCAGAGAAAATGTGGAGCTCAATAAAATAAAAAATGGAAGAATTGATTTTTTACATTAGTGGAATTAGTAACAATTTTTCATTAAATAATTTTTTATTTTTCCAGAATAGTCTTACTTGGAAAAATACCAAAAAGCAAGAAACAAGCATTTAGTTATAAATCTGTACATTATGCCATTTGTTTTACCTATCAAATTCTATTTTCTCAAATGAGAATGAACAGCAGCAGCTTTAACATAAAGTACCATTTACATTGAACAATAAGTAAGGCTTTTCACCTAATGCCTTTTTATCTTTTGCCTAATTCTAGGAGGGTAAGACATAACATGGAAAACAATACATTATAGCCACAGATAAGGCAGGTATGAAAAAAAAAATCCTCAAGTACTTGTGTCTTAGTAATACTGTGATGTAATCAAGCATAATGTTAGCAGTTATCCAAACATATTTCCCTGTTGCTAGAACTGTACTTCATTTATAGATTGAATTTTATGGTATTATATTTTCAATTTTATTTTTATTAGCATACAAAGTTTTAAGTCTCATTTTGGTACTCTTTTTTAAAATGTGTGGGATATTTTTGAGATTATAATCTAATATATTTCTCCCTTACCTTTCCTTCCTCCAGACCTCCCATATCTCTCTCCCGACTCTATTTCAAATTAATTGTCTCCTTTTTCATTAATTATTATCTCATGAATATATGTATGTACATATATATATATATTCCTATATATAACCTGTTAAGCTCATATAATGTTAACTGCATATAGGCTTTCAGGGATGACCACCTCACTGGACAACTAATTGGTATGTTCTTCCTCGAAGAAGACCACCCATCTCACTCCCAGGCTTCCTCAGTTGCCTCCGGTTCTTTGTGTAGGGTTGAGTCCTCATGTGCTTATCCACATCCAGTTTGGCAGATTTACTGGTGTCATTTCTGTTAAGCTCTCATTTGGGTAGTCACGTCGGTGATTCTTTAAGTATCTACCCTCTTATATTTTAATTGGAGACCTAATATCAAAGCAAAATTCCTGACCACCTGGTTCTTAACATCTTTCTGCCATATCTTTTACAATATTCCTTGAGCTTTAGGTGTGGGGGTGTTTTGTAAAAGTATCCACTGAGACTGGGTTCCACAACTCTGCATTTTAAATGGTTGTGGTGTTCTGTTATAGTTCCTGTCTGTTGCGAAGAGAAGTTTCCCTGATGAGGAGTGAAGAATACAGTCATACTTCACTGTGGGTACAAGAACAAATGTTTATATATTTTTGTTAGAGAATTATGCAGGTTTAGTAAAATAGTTGTTATAGATTCTCTTCTAAAATCATGAATTCACTATCACTGAGTAGTCAGGTAAGTTTCTCATACGAGGCATGGTTTTCCTCTTGTTGAGTGAGTCTTAAGTCCAATTAGAGAACAACTGACTGCCACCAAAGTATGCAAAAGAAAGTGTTTTTACTCTTAGGTTTATTGTGCCTGGTAGGTTGTTTATGCAGTTCATGGATATCCATAGTTGGATAAGACTGTTTATTGGCTTCCTCCTTTGGGAGTTTCCATGTATAGCATGAAAGCTATTCCTCATGAAGGGCCAGCGGGTGAGTTTCCTGTCGGTAGGCTGCTCCACAACCACTGAGACACAGACAGTGACAATACATAGCAGATCAAGAACAGTTCCCAAGACACACACAGCCACTGCAAGGATTGGACCAAGATGAAAAGACACTGCAGGAATCTATTGAAGAAAAAAGATGGGTAGGTGCCAATGCAAGAATTCATGCAACAAGCTAAAAAGCAGCATACGAACACCAGAACCCATAGTCATTCTTCAGGAAGACTTGATCACCCTAACCCAAAAGAAGCAGAAGAAAATGATTTTAAATGTAAATTTATGAAGATGATAGAGACCTTTAAAGAATAAATGAAAAACTCCCTTAAAGAAATGGAGGAAAAGACAAAAAATGGAAGAAAATAATCAATCTCTCAAAGGAAAAAAAGAAAAAAGAAACAATCAAACAGGTGAAACAAAGAGTTCATGAATTGAAGACTGAAACAGAGGCAATAAAGCAAACACAAACCAAAGGGATTTCTGGATATGGAAAAATCAGGGTAAACAAACAGGAACTACATAGGCAAGCAAACCAACAGAATACAAGAGATGAAAGAGAGAATCTTCATTTCTATCAGATTCAAAGTCATGAAGTTTAGTTGAAGGCTGATAAATATAGGCCAATTTTTATTCTTCTACTTTCAGTCATCCAGTTTGACTAGATCATTTATAAAAGATACTGTCTTTACACCAGTGTATATTTTTATTGTTAAACACACACATGCATGCGCACACACACACACGCACACACACACACGCACACACACACACACACCACAGATATTTATAGGTGTATAGAATTACATCAGGATCTTCAGTTTGATTCCATTGCATTGTCTCTATTTTTATGTGAATACTATGTGTTTTTATTGCTACAACGCTGTAGTACAACATGAAATCAGGGATAGTGATACATCTAATTATTTTTATGGGCATTAGTGTTTTTCCATGGGAAGCTTTGGGTCTTCTGAAACTGGAATTACAGACAGTTGTGAGCTGTATGTGAGTGCCTGGAGTTGAACTTGGATCCTTTTGAAGAGTTGTCAATGCTCTTAAACTGCTGAGCCATATTTCCCCCAAGAGGCTTTTGTATCATTAGCTATATTGTATGTGTGCATATATGTTTCCATATAAAGCTGAAATTATCTTTTCAGTTTCAGTGAAGAATTGTGTTGGAATTTCAACAGGGATTGACTTGAATCTGTGAATTACTTTGGTAGGATCCCTATTTTCACTTTCTTAATCCTATAGATCCATGAGCATGGGAAATAGCTCCATTTGTAGGACTGTGTGTCTATATCTGTCATTTAGTTTTGATTAAATTTAGTTAGAAAAATTGTCTTGGAAAGTTATAAATTTCTGCTCATATTTTATATGATCTAAATGGAAAACTCTTAAACTCCTACAAGAAAAATTTCAAGCATTTTTAAATTATATTTTCCATGATACTGAATTTACAAATGTAAATAAAGTTTCTTATTCTTTTGTGCTTCTACTGTTAAATTATACAAATCTAGTATCTATCTATCTATCTATCTATCTATCTATCTATCTATCTATCATATCTTTGGTTAAGGACAGTGTTATGTTATCCAAATGCAGTCATATTCTCTCACTAAAATAGAAAATCTAATGCTTATAACTTATAAATATGGTACCACAAAAAACATTTTATAAGATTATCTCTCTTCTGATTAGGAAACAGAAACATATCATTTTTCTATATTGATTAATGTCAAGACATAAAATCAAAACTAAGCTATTTAGTAATTGTGAAACAGAACAGGAACTGCTCTAAGAAGAAAAATCAGTCACCCCATTTATTATTTCAGACCATTAATTGTGGTTATTCTTACTACTTTATATAAAAAGCCTCATGACAATAAAAAGCAATATAAATTCACTTGTCTGTTGTTATGTTTGCTGATCCCTTAATTTAAGAATACAGAAATCTTCTTATATTATAATGTTCTGTAAAAATTATCCATACCTATAGGAATAAAATGCTATCCAAGAGTATAAATTTCTCCAAAATTGCACAAGCTGCCCACTATACCACAAAGACACTTAAGAACCTCCAGAGGCACAAATTTGATTTACTCTCATTTGATCAAACAACCTAACTTTCTATTAAAAGGTAATTAAATACCTTTTAATAGAATTTTTTTCAAATATTTCCATTTGAGTACCAAGTATTTAAACATATGAGCCTATGGTGACCATTCTCATTCATACCTTCACAAGTACTTAAACACTGCCCACATAATTTGAAGACCTACTTTAAAGCATTAGCCAATTATTAAAAAAAATTATTTTACAAATATTTTTAGCAATAATATTGCCAATAGTATGATTGGAACCTGCAGAAATATAGGTTCCAAATAGTGAGGAGTTGAAGGTGAAGATTGGAGATGAGACCTAAAGGAGACAAGAGTTAAAGCTAGGACTGAGAAGATCCATATAAGTTTGTAACTTATGCCAAGAAAGTTTATATAAGACAGCACACAGTATATATTATTTGCAGAGGGAAGGCAGACAGGGTTAGCAGAGAGCTAAGCAAGACAATGTTGGCAAAGAGAACACAGAATGCCTCAGACACAGCTATCTTAGGACTGATAATCAAGCTTGGGGGAATAGTTAGATCCCAAGAAACCTTAACCTTTACTCTTTTGAGGCCTAGGCCCCAGCTCTAAACAGGACCTTGACATGTTTGAACCTGGGTAAGCACACAGAACTAACATTCCCTTTGTCCTTTTACCAAGGCCTTTGGGAAAGCCTTGAAACAGTCTGGGTCTCGACAGTAGTGTTCTGGTTAAGTAAAAATATAGCACTAGTGGGTCATTTCCATATATAACAGAATGTGTTACATCTAATTCTCAAACATAATTGTGCAAAATTTTATAATATGAACACATTCTGAGATCATATTAGATGATGTCATGGTGAGCATGAAATCATGGAATGCAGTTATGTAAACCTTGATGGCATGGATCAGTCATGTGCCCTGGTCTCCTTGACCTGTTATATCCATAGTGAACACAGGACAGAAGGGATTGCTGCTGGTACAACACAGCATACTGCTTAATAATAAATGCTGCTTTTAAGTAGGAATTCAGTGGAAATTTTTATAATATAAAGTAGGAACTGAGTAGATACCTTTCTGACTTTTCCATTTTCAATCTCCCTGCCTTACTGCAGACAAAGTCTACAACTATTTCCTTAAAAGGAAGAACTATTTCTCAAAATCCATTCTTTAATTATGATCTCTTGGCATATAGAGAGCTCAGTGGTAAAGAGTGCTGGTTGGTCTTCCAGGGGCCTCAGATTTTATTACCAGTACCACACAGGGCAGATCCCAGTCATTTGTAACTCTGGTTCCAGGCAATCTGATGCCCTGTCTCCCAGCTTTCTCTATAAGTGTATACTCTACCTTCTATCCAAATGATGATCTGAGAACAATGAGACTCTTTATATTAGTTATGCATTGATATATAATAATTCTCTTAAAATTTAAAATTGTAAAACAATAAATATTTATTACCCTAGTTGGTTTTGTATATCAATAGTCAAAACATGACTTAGCTGGTGTTTCTGTCCTGAGGACTACAGGGCTACAGTTAAGACATTGTCCAGAGCTGATCATCCAAAGTCTTGAGTAGAATTAGAAAATTCATCTCAAGAGTACCTAACTCAGTATGCCTATCAACATAAGATAACCACAGGGACTTCTCCAAAAGCTTGCCTGAAAGAATGGCCTCAGGATATAGCAACTGCCTTCCTCCAGTGCAGAGATATGAAGGCAGCAACAGGAAATTTCTTTTATGTACCAGTATCAAAATTCACATTCAGTTCTATAATATTCTCATGTATTTCTACATTAATCCTACTGAGTTAGTAATGGGAAAACACAAAGGAATAAATACGTGAAAGAGTAATTTGAGATTAATAATAAAATACTGAAAGGTAAGAAACAAACAGCTAAATTCTTTGTTGTCCCTTAATTAAACATATGTGTATCTTTCATAAAAATTTATTACAATCTATATTTTTTTCAGAATGGGGATTAAATATAAGGCACTGGTCATTTGAGGCAAGTGTTATATTGCAAACCACATAAACCCTTGTGTATTTGAAACAGAATCTTACTCGGTAGTATAGGTTGATCTGTGACTTCCTGTGTCATCCAGGATGGCCTTAAACTGAGACTCATGATTTTCAATCACTCCTCTCCTTTGTTCTATCTCACCAAGGCCATGGACTATACATATGAGTTCAACCATGGACAAAGAAACAAAAAACATTTTAATGCTTACAGCTGAATCGAGGGAAGTGGAATAAAAGTTTATTTTTATTATATTAAAATTATTTCTTCTAAAAGAAAATTATTCCATAAAATAGAAACATAAAAAATACAAATATGTAGTATGGCAACCTAGCCAGAGGTACCTTCTACAGTCATTATACTAACATACAAATAGTTGACAAAACAGACCTAAAGTGAGTTTTTTTGGTTCCTAGTTTCAGATGTTTTAGCATAACACATGTATCTACTGATAAGGCAGAATATCATGGTGGTGGTAGGATATTGTAGGCACTGCTCATACCATGATAGGCAGTCTTGAAGATGAAGGTCAAGACACAGCCTCCACTTATGCATGCTAAATAAGTTACTACTACTGAGCACTTAGTGTCAATGGGACATTCATATCCTCCTTCAAAAGAAGATAATGGAAAAATGGATTGAAAGATGCAAGAGTCATATAATACAGATAGGACCATGAAATGTTATCTACTGGGTATCACATGGATATTGTACTTATAAACTTATAGCTACTATAGTTACTTGCACAGAGCCTGTACAGTTATGAGCCCATGAATATTCAGCCATAGATGAGAGAGGAGACTCTTGAGGCTCTAACCCAGAGAGCTATTGGTAACTGATATCTGATGAGGGAGGATTCCTTGTCTTTAGCGATATAGCTTATGAGTTACCAATGATCCTGTGGATAGAGCACTCCACACACGAGTTTATGCAGGCAGCCCGGGTTAAATTCAGTGGGTCTTAGACAGAATGCCATGATAATGGAAGAGCAACTTTTGGGAAGGAACAAAGGAAATGAGAGGATTCGTGGGAATGGGAAGTGTAAGTGAGTATGAATGATATGATAAGAATGTATCATAATCACATATGAAATTGTCAGAGTGTAAATTATTTTTGAAAGCACTGGCTCATGTAATAAGATTCTAGAAATCTAAACAAATCATGAGAAGTTTAAAACTACCTTCCTCAGCCTTTCATTTCTGTTTCTCTATGAGCATCAGTGCACTTAACTATCTAGATGTCTCCCTTCTGGTGTTAATTATAGCCTAATTGGCTCCTGTCTCATATCCTCTCAGCTTCTATATGAGAAGGAGGTAATTTTTCATTATTGATGCAATTCTAAAGTTGTCTTAGAGAGTTTTAACTGATTTTCTTAAATGATATGACCATCTCATGGATTCGTAGGAAAACTACGACTCAGCTGAATCAAGTGTTCATTCTAAAGTAACTTCCAAAAGAAAGAAACACAGAAGAGTTCACGCAGAATATGTCAACAAATAAATATTTCCCCAAGTGAGAAGGCAGGTTTTTTTTTTCAAAGGAAATGAAAACTTGCTGCCAAGCAATACAATGCATATCAATTATACTTTCAAACCTAAATTCGATAGTGGCTGGTTAACACTTCAAAATATTGTATTTATAGGATAATTAAATATATAAAATGGTTATTTGGAAAATGTTTGAACAAATACAATAAATATTTACTAGAACTAAGCTATTATGGTAGTTGTTTTAATACCTTTTATTAAACACTTTTTTTTAGTTAATGTGTAATGGTTAATCTTGTCAAGGTTACTGGATTGAAAAAATACCTAGATTATTAAAATACAACTCTGGGAAGAGCATCTGCCATGTTCTTTCTGCCATTACAGACTGACAACTCTGATACAGTAAGCCAAAGTATTTTTTCTATAAGATGTTTCTTCACATATTTTGGTTACAGCAAATCAAAAGTAAGTAGTGCACAATACCCATAATGAGAAAAAACAGCAGTTAAATTAGGGTTGTATTTGAACATATTATAGTGAGTTATCATAAAAATAAGGAAAAAGAAATTAAACTTAAATTCATAATTCGGGTTTTCAATAAATCTAATGAAGGCTATACAGAAATAAAACCAACCAAAGAATCTAAAGAAAAACTTTCTTGGATATGAATAAGAGACCATCTTTAAAAAAATGAAGATGGGGAAGGGACTTAAAATAGTGAGTTAGAAATTCAGCTAGAGTGAATGGTCTCATAATCTGAAAGGAAAAGTAAGAAAATCAAAATTATATATGGAAGTCAGAAAAACCAGAAAGTTCTAGTACATTAAATGGAAACAGTTTCAGAAACATGAAGGAAAACAAACCACCAAAACTAAACTAGGATAAAAATTATCTTAGGCAAGACAAATATTAGAAAATATTGATGAAATAAAATTTATTACTAGACATGATATTGCAGAATGACTAAGCCTTAACATTTAAAGATAAATGAATCTTACGGAAGTACTTTATTAAAAGTTAGGAAAGAAAGACAATTGAGTTGTATCATTTACAGTTCCTTTCTAATGCTAAGAAAAACATTCACCCAATTATCAAATATTTGTTAAATCATTACTATGGGCTGGTTAGGAAATCAAAATACAGCAATGAACACAGTGGTTAAATTCCCTGCATTAGATCTGATGTTTTAGTAAGAATAAATAAAGATCCACAGGCAATACAGAGAATGCCAACCAGAATCATTTATTAGTAGAAAACATTATGTTCTGTTATATTTAAGAGATGGTAAGTTTATGTCCATTGTGTGTATGTATGTGTGTATGTATGCGTGAGGTGGGGGAGGGGTGTCATTGCATCAATTAGCATTGGGTTCAGATATAAAAGTTACAGAGGCTTGTATTTCTTTCTATCTTAGTTGACAGTAAAATAGTATGTAGGCATTAAAGAAGCTCAGCTCAGCTCCACACAAACATTAGAGTTGCAAGATCTTGAATCCTAAGGAATATCCTCTGCTCTGCATATGTCCCTTCCCCCACATATTGTTTGGAAGATTCCAGGGATAATATATTCCAATGATCCTGATACAAGTAGTCTTTAACACATTCTGAGAAATCATTATGAATGGGAATGAAAAAAGGTATGAGTGACTAAAAAATAAAATGTAATAATGGAAACAAAATTAACACAAAAATTCAAGCCATTCAATTAGAACAAGTTAGGTTTTCAACATTATGATAAGTTCCCGATAGAAACAACTTAAATGGAGGAAATACAACCTACTAGAGGGTACTGTCCTCATTGCAGACTGGAATGACTCTCTGACTTACTATTCCACGTGTCAGTCTCTGGAAATACCCACAACATAAAACTTAGAGTTGGGTTTGACTAATACCATAGGCATCTAAATCTAATTAAATTGAAAATCAATTTTAAGCTATCCCAACAATCAATAAGTAATTCCTAAGAATAGAGATACGCAGTTAAAATAAACTCCAAAAGTCAACTTTTGTAAAAATCTGTCTTTTAAAATTTTTGTAACTACAGGCATTGCCAATATGATATAATTAAGTAGAATGAATTCATAGACTGTTGGGAGAATTTTTCTCACTAAGAACTATTTATCATCTTCTCATGTGGTTCCAATGACAAACCAAAGTTCAATTCAAATCACTGGTTTCTTAGGTTTAGATACAGAACATTGGTGAGTGTTTATGGTAGGAGCATGTATGACCTTACAGCACTGGAAGGTCTGCACCCAACACTGGAAAGTTTCCCCACAGCTTCGTAGATACAGAGCCCTTCCTTAAGCCTTCCAAAGTCTATATACTCTGGTCCCTCCCTGAAACCTGAAGTCAAGTACAGTTAGGACAGAATTGCATAGAACTAGCTGGATGGACTGAATGGATGCATGAGTTACGGTCCAATGACTCTCCCCACCCACTTCTTTCGAGGGGGGGATGTCAACAAGAAACTCAGTCATGATATGTTGAAAGCAGACACTGATTGTCTTAACAAGATGACAGCTGTTTGGCTCAGGATAATTTAACAGAAACAGACCTCTCAGTCACCAAATAATTACAGAATGCCAACAGCGGTTTTATTGTTTCTTAAAGCAAGCCTGAAATCGGCAAGGGGTTCTGAGACTTTATGTAAATCTCTCAGCTCAGCTTAGTTTTGTCATTTGGGGATGCATTTTTAAAGACACCCCTAATGTTTTAAGTGTGCGGTCATGGTTTAAGCATAAGCCAGGCTTCTTCTAAGGATATTGCAGTAGATTTTCTTAAGGAAGGCAAGTTTTTAGAGGAACATCTGCTTATGCTCCATTCCAGTCATGGAAGAAGACGAATTGGAGCCGACATTTATTTTACTTAGACCCTAACCATGGTTCTTACTACTGTGTGTGAGAGAGAAAGAAAGACAAGGCGGGAAGTTGAAAGGGAGCAAATACACTAACCCGTTGAGGTGCCCTGTCCCGGTAAAGTCCCGCCTGGTTTATATCAGTATTGCTGAAGAGCCCCTAGAATCGGGAAGGGAGAATCGTTTTGCTGTTGTACTGTTCACGAGGTACACAAGCCCTTCGGGTCTAGAGCCATAGTCCCCTTAAGCGACTTAGTAACTGACTTGACAAAGCCGGCACGGCCTCCGCAGACTGAGCGTCAGCGGAACTCCCTTCCCCCGCCCCTCCCGGCAGACGGGCACTGCCGCGTCATGTGACTCCTTGGCACCACCAATCCGCTCCGCTCCGAGATATTCAAATCAGCAGCGCGGCAGTTGTTCAGACCCGGCCACCAGGCTAAGGTTCCAGCCGCCTCCATGGACTCTGCCTGGCGCTGACAGCATGGAGGGTCAGGGTGCTCCTCTTGGACCTTACCGGGCCACCAAGCTGGTAAGAGCGTGGACGATCTCCCGAGGGTATATGCGGGATTTAGGTGTCCTGAGGGGACTCAGAGATCTGGTACCCTGAGGGACACAAGGAGCCCAGATTTCTGAGAAAGGTACTGAGGGACACTGGTTAGTAATGGCACCGAGTTGCACTCCACTCTGGTCTCTCTCAGCTTCAGATCCAAAGTGCAGTGCCCCAAAGCTGCACAATTTCCTGACAACTGCACAGGTGTCTTCTTTTCCCTGATTCACAAATACCAGTGTTTGTCACTTTTCATGTGTTATTTGCTGCCTCCCGGAATTAGAAGTTCAAGTTTCAAATCAGAAGTTCAGGCATGGCAGTTTGACTTGCTGGCTCTATAAAATTTATTGGAGGACATGTATGCCAAGTAGCACTGGAAAAGAACTGTTGAAGCTGAGCCCAGACTACTTTTAGTAAACTCTGAGGGTTGCCACCAGGGCTGTGCATTTGGATTTCCTATCCTATAAAGTAGTATACTTCTGGTTGTGTGACATGAAGAGATTCACCTAACCTCATTTTCCACACTGGCACAACGGGCTTGTAGGACATGTCCACTTTAAGAGATTTCCTAAAAATAAACTGTCTGTGAGAATGTGTGGTAGTCTGTAGAACAATAAGCAAGTTATCCTCTCAGAAATACCTGTCCTACTTTACCAGAGTGGAAACCAAGGTTCAGAGAAGGGCCTCTCAATGCATAGGTTCATTAAGTGTGTGATGACTTCATTATATATATATATGTATGTATATTTATTATATATGTATGTATGTATATGTATATATATATATATCCTATGTTCCATTTGTTTGTTTATTTTGAGACAAGTCTTTCTATGTGGCCCTGGGTGTCCTGGTACTCACCATGAAGGACAGGCTGGTTTTGAACTCACTTAGATCCAACAGCCTTTGCCACCATGCCCAGAACTACAGAGATTTTCATAAGAGATACTAAATGCCTGGCATTAAAAGCACTTTGCTATTATAACTGTTACATGCCAGAAGTTTTATTTAACTAGTACAATTATTGAGTACAGATTCTAGACAGAATTGGTTAAACCTGATCTTTTCTTGCTATTGCGTCTTCATTGGTTTGTTTGGATTTTATTTTGTGATAACCTGTGGCAGCCGTTCTATGTTTAATTTGGGGACAGGATTTCACTAAGTTTTGCAGGTTGGGTTTTAACTCATTTTTCATCCCATCTAAGACCTGAACACAACAAACTTCGTGCCTCAGCTTCTGAAATTGCAGGCCTGCACCACCAGACCCATCTAAACCTGGATTTGAATGCTTATGTTAATCACTTAGATTAACATGCAACCTGTGGGTTGTGACCCCTTTGGGGGTCATATATCAGATATACTGCATGCCAGATATTTGCATTAAAATTCATAACAGTAGCAAATTACAGTTATGAAGTGGCAACAAAATAATTTTATTGTTGGGATTCACCTCATGAGGAACTGTATTAAAGGGTCACAGCATTAGGAAGCTTGAGAACCATTATTTAGATATATGATCTTGGTCTAGCTATCCATCTGTGCTTCCTTTTTTCTTATATGAATAATGAAATAATACTAACCTCATAAGACTATAAGAATATTTACAATTAAATAATGAATATGAAGCATATTATTAATGTTAATTAAAGTAAAAAACCTAATAGAAAATGTTTATCAAGGACTAAGAAACAGGTGCATTACAGTTCTTTTCATTCCTAAGTTTCCTAAGTGGAATACCCAATAAATGTATAGTAAAAAAGCCTATTACAAAGAAAATATTGTTTTGGCATTAGAATAAAGAATAAATTAGTGAGATATAAGATTTTATGTAGCACAGATAAGATGATTTCTTCAAGAATATTCAAGTATAATTACTTGTGAAATAATTTTCTTTGTCTAATGATTTTCTTTATTTCTTTTGGTTATTTTGAGATAGAGACTCATGTAGTCAAAATTAGCCTAGAACTGGCTACATACCCTAATCAATGAGATTTCACTTTATTGTATGATTTTTTAACTATATTTTTCTTCTCTTCACAGTGGAATGAAGTAACCACATCTTTTCGAGTAGGAATGCCTTTAAGAAAACATAGACAACATTTAAAAAAATATAGTAATTGTTTCACTGCAGAAGAAGCAGTAGATTGGCTTTATGATCTATTAAGAAATAATAGTAATTTTGGTCCTGAAGTTACAAGACAACAGACTGTTCAACTATTAAGAAAATTTCTTAAGAATCATGTGATTGAAGATATCAAAGGTAGATGGGGGTCAGAAAACCTTGATGACAACAATCAACTATTCAGGTACCGTGTCATTATAAAATCTAATTAGTTCTGCTCCCAGCATTTTACTTAAGAGAAATAGTCTCCCCTGTTAAAGAGCCCCCAAAATAGTTATTCAATACCAAATGGTCATCCCTGAAATTATATGCATACAAGTAACTTCATATAAACTGAGCAGGATGCATTGATCTATTTAGAATATTCATATACAATATATATGTGAATTTGAGAGAGTAAGGAGGGGTACAAGGGAAGCATTGGAGGGAGGAAAGAGAAGGGTGAAATCATGTAATTATGTTTTAATTTCAAGAATGAAAAATTAAACACAAATAAGAAAAACCTGAAATTACATTGAAATTGTGGCTCCACATTTGTTATATTTTTGCAGCGATAGCAGCTTTGTTCAGAGAAATAATGTTTCTTTCAGAAAGGTTTTGTTGATCTTTTTTCCACTTTTATTGAAAATAGATTTTTTTCACATAATATGTTCTAAGTAAGTTTTCCTCTCTTCCGTTCCTCCCAGTTTCCACATCCACTCACACCCAGATCCACGCCCTTTATTCTCTTCTTAGAAAACAAAATATGTATAAGGAATAATAATAAAGTAAAATAAGATAAATGAACAAATAAATCAAAATATGATAAAACAGCCAAACAAGAAAAAGTACAAGAAACCCACATAGTTGCAGAGACGTATACATTCACACACTCAGGAATCCCATAGAAACCCAAAATTGGAAGTAATAATATATATGCAAAGGACCTGTAATGTAGAAAAAGAAAACAATGTCTTGACTTAATATTATGAGACAAAGAAACTCCGAAGATGTGATTGAGTTTGCTTTGTTATCTGCTGCTGGGCATGGATCCTACCCTTAAGAGTGTTCTGTTTTCCCAGGGAGGCCCCCTTGGAGAAAACTAAGTTTTCATTTTCAAGTGGTTATCAATTGGAATTAGCTTCTGGGTTAGGAATGGGTATGTATCTACTCTTCCTTTCAGCTCTAGGACCATCCGATGCAGGCATGTTTAGATATTGTGTGTTTTGTCAGTCTTTGTGAATTCATGTGCCAGTATTGTTGTATCTAGAAGGCCTTGACTGCTTGCTGTCTCGCTCTTTACATAATATCTGGCTGTGTAGGTCTCTGTATTTATTACTATCTTCTGCAGGAGGAAGCTTCTCTGGTGATAATTAAGCTTGGCACTGGTGTTTGAGTATAACAGAATGTCATTGAAGTCTTTTTATTGCTACATTTTTTGTTTTCTTTTAAAACAGTAGTATTTGGGTTTTTCCTATGTCCCTGGCTTATCTAGTCTCAGATTTTGATTGATTACTCCCACAAGCTTTGCACCTCCATCGCATTAGCATATCTTGTAGATAAAAGGGTGATGTAGGATGTCTTTCTGTATGCTATGACTGTGTGTTTCTCTTATTGGTTAATGAATAAAGCTGTTTCAGGCAATGACCAGTCAGAATATATCTAGGCAGGAAATCAAAACAAAGATAGGGAGAGAGAGAAGGTAGAAGAAAGGAGATGCCACCTATCCGCTGGGGAAGTGAAATACCAGGGCATCACTGGTAAGCCACAACCATGTGGTGATAAGTAGATTAATAGAAATTTATAAGAGAGAGCTATCCAGTAAGACATCTAAGCCATTGGCTAAACAATTGTAACTGATGTTAAGCCTCAGAGTGGTTATTTCACAAGCAGCCATGGGGACCCGGTGGTCAGAGAGGAACTGGTCAAGTGGGATTTGCAGGATGGAGAAAAATCTCCATCTACAAAAGGGTTTGTATCTAGGCTGGTGTTTATATTTCTCTTTTGATGCTAGAACATGGAGGTGAAGGCTCTATGTAAGCATCAGCTTAACTTCTCCATGTTCAATGATTTGTGTAGGTGTTGTCTTCAGTGACAGAGTCTGTTTTTTGTTTTATTGATCTTGGCCAGTTTGATTGATATTAGATGAAATCTCAAAGTAATTTTGATTTGTGCTTTCCTGATGACTAAGGATATTGAACATTTCTTTGAGTGCTTCTCAGCCATTTGAGTTTATTCTATTGAGAATTCTCTGTTTAGATCTGTATCCATTTTTTAATTGGGTTATCTATTTTCTTGACATCCAGTTTTTTTATATATTCTGGATATTAACTCTCTATCCAATGTGAAGTTAGTTGGTCAAAATCTTTTCCCATTCTGTAGCCCACTGCTATGTCAGAATAATTGTGTTTTTTTCTATACATAAGCTTTTCAGTTTTATGAGATCCAATTTACTGATTGTTGCTCATAGTACCTATGTTATTGATGCTCTCTTCAAAAGACTTTTCATGTGTCAGTGAGTTCAAGACTGTTCCCTACTTTCTCTTCTATGAGATTCAGTGTATCTGGCCTTATGTGGATGTCTTTGGTGATTTTGAAGTTGAGTTTTGTGCAGTGTAATCAGTATGAATTTATTTGGATTCGTCTACATGCCATTCAATTTAACTACCACCATTTTTTGAAGATGTTCTATTTTTTCCATTTATATTTGAAGCTTCTTTATCAAAAACCAAGTATCCGTAGATATGTGGACTTATGCTTGAGTCTTCAGTTCTATTCTATCCATAAACATCTCTGTTCTTGTGCCAATACCCTAGGCTGGTAATTCTGGGTTCTATAAGAAAGCAGATTGGGTAAGCCAATGGAAGCAAGCCAGTAAGAACTCCTCCATGGCCTCTACATCAGTTCCTACCTCCAGGATCCTGCTATGTTTGAATTCCTGTTCTAACTTCCTTCATCAATGAATAGCCTTGTGGAAGTAAAAGCCAAATAAACCTTTTCCTCCCCTACTTACTTTCTGGTCATTGTGTTCCATCGCAGCAATAGAATCCTAACTAAGATGATTCCCTTGTGCTTGATGTTTAGATGTTAGCAATTCTAATGTCCTCTTGGTGGATTTTTTATTTGATGTCCTTGCTTATCACTTCTGATTAGTTTTGGTTTGAAGTCTATTTTGTTTGATATTAAAACAGCTACACCGGCTTCCTTGAAGTATCTTTTTCTTTCCTTTTACCCTGAGATGATAGCTATCCTTAATGGTAAAGAGTATTTTATACATTTAGCAGAAAAACTACATTCTGTTTTTGAATCCATTGTTTTGGTTTGTTTGTTTATTTTATTCCAGAATTGAGTCCATTGATGTTGCATTATCAATGAGCAGTATTTGTTGATTCCCCTATTTTGTAGTCGAGGAGTGTCCCCCCTACCACCTCCTTTTTAATTTGCTGGTCTAGTATTTGTTCTTCATGTTTTCTTGGGTATGGTTAGATTCTTCAGTTCGAGGTTTTCCTTCCAGTGCCTTCTATAGGGCTTAATTTGTAAACAGACACTGCTTGAATTTGGTTTTATCATGGAATGCTTTTTCCACCTGATGTAATAGAAAGTTTTGCATGGTATAATAATCTGGGCTGAAATTTCTGGACTCCTGGAATTTTGAGAACATCTCTCTAGATCTTTCTGGCTTTTGTATTCTCCACTGAAAAGTCAGGTGTTATTCTTATAGGTCTGCTTTTATATATACTTGGTCTTTTCCCTAGCAGTTCTTAAAATTCTTTGTTCCATACATTTATTGTTTTTATTATTATGTGATACTAGGAATTTCTTTTCTGATGCAATCTATTTGATATTCTCTATCCTTCTTGTACCTTGGTAGGTCTTCTTTTGGTTGGGAAAATTTTCCTGTATGATTCTTTTTAAAATATTTTCTGTTCCTTTGACCTGGGTTTCTTTTTCTTCTTCTGTTCCTTTTATTCTTCAACTTGATCTTTTTATGATGTCTTAGATTTCTTGAATGCTTTTGCCTGAATTTTCTTAGACTTAACATTTTATATGACCACGGTATCCATTTCTTTTTGACTTCAACAACTGAGATTCTCTCTTCTATCTATTATATTTTGTTGGTGAGGCCTATGAATGAATGAACTGCTCAATTTGAGTGCCCAAGTTTTTTTATTTCCATTTGTCCCTCAGTTTGGATTTCTATTATTGAGTCTATTTCTACTTGCAAATCTTCAATTGTTTTCTTCATTTCATTCCACTGTTTCATGTTTTCACAGATTTTTTAAAGGATATTTATTTCTCTTTTAAGGAACTCTTACATATATTCATAAAGGCTATTTTAAAGTCCTTTTCTTGTGCTTTAGCTATATTACATTTCTCAGGGCCTACTGTAGTATGATTGCTTGGATTTAGTAGAGATATACTGACATATTGCTCTGGCTATTTTGATTCTATTTTTATGCTGGGTCTAGGCATCTGGGATTTGGGATCATTTTTATTCTAGGTGCTAATATCTGGTCTTGTCTTTAATGGGTGGGAATTCTATTCCTTGGTTTCTGTTACTCTCTCTGGTTCTTAGGATGTGATTTGCCTGACAGGGACTGCTCCTGAAATCCAGGCAGGTGTGGCCACTGATGGTTCTGGTTAGAATGTGTTTTATTGGTATTGGGAGCTAACACTTAGAGATGGAGATGTGCTAGAAATGAAGAATGCTGAAGGGAGCCACAGTAGGAACATAAACATGGTTTCTCACCAGTATCTGCTTAGTTCTGTAGGAACTGGGGCAGAGAAGAATGAGAGGCCATAACAGGTGACTGGCTACAGAGCTGGAAATGGGACTGGGGGGTTGAATTTGAAGGACAGATGGCAGAGTGAAGATCTGAGGAATGTCGATGGAAGTTGGAGACTGAGACACAGGAGTGGGGTAGAGAGGGCAGGTGTAGGGGAAGATACTCATGATCTGCTGGAGATGGGAGCCGAGAGGAAGGGGAGATGGCAGTAGGTGGTCTACCACAGAGTTCAAGATTATTAGACTATGGGGTTAGATTTGGATGAGAGGCAGAGTGAAGGTCTAGAGATTGCCTGGTATTGCTGCTTAAGTAATTAAAACTATGTAGAAAAACTGTATGGTTGAAAGTTGTGAGCTACAAAGTTCATAATTCTGAGTGTTAAGTAGTATACTATAAAGCAGGAAGTTGGAGGGATAACATATACTAGTGTTTGTACGTGTTATGAAAGTCAGAACGTTTCAATGATGTTATTATTGACATTAAATTTCATAAATTCTCTAATTCCAAAACAAATTCATGGGTCCTTGCCTTTAAATGATATATAACTATAATAATAACATGTAATAAAATGGTAGAGTATTTTATGTAACAAAATCAGCGCTGGCATTGGTAGAGTGCTTGTCATGAATGTTCTCTATGCCCAAGACCCTGGTTTTGGTCTACCACAGCGTTTCATTTTTATTTATTTATTTTAAGTTTTTGGAGACAGGGTGCCTCTGTAGCTTTCAGTGCCTGTCCTAGAACTAGCTCTTATAGACCAGGTTGGTCTCGAACTCACACAGATCCACCTGCCTCTGCCTCCTGAGTTCCGGGATTAAAGATGTGCACCGCTACCACCTGGCCTATTGCTTCATTTCTAAACTGCCACTTTTAAGTCTATAAACCTCAAGTGGCAATCACTGTAGTTTAGATTTTACCTAAGAGTCCTTTCAATATCTATAAACCTATGAGTTTATGACTTATTTGAATTGAACAATAAATGACAGGTTCTAATTAAAAATAATTTTTTACACTGAAAATAAAGAGCTCTTAATCAATATGATTTGACTCTTATTTCACTCATAATTTTAAATATTCTCTTCATTATTGTTAAACACTTTCAATATAATATACCACACACACACATGGGGGGGAGGAGACAGAGACAGAGACACATAATAAGAAATCAACTACAGGATACAGAAACTGCTTAATTATTTGTGTACGTCCCAGTTTAATCTCTAAGAAAGCTGAGCAGGCTAGCTCAGCTGTTAAGAGCATTGCCTGCTCTTCCAAAGGTCCTGAGTTCAATTC
>LOEQ01000865.1:393869-409392 GCA_001685075.1 Bramus lutescens
ACCATCTGTAATGAGGTCTGGTGCCCTCTTCTGGCCTGCAGGCATGCACACAGATGAAATATTGTATACATAATAAATAAATAAACATTTTTAAAAAGGAAGAGAAAAAAAGAAAGCTGAGCAGGGATTCATTAAGTCCTATTTGCAAATGAGAATACTGAGACCCTACTTCAACAAATGTTGCTTTATGTTTCTGAAAGTTTTTTCTCCTTAAAGCACTGTATACAGTTATCATACTAATTAATAAACTTCCAACTATCTTCTGATCTTAGCTCCATCTTGTACTATATCATTGCCTAGCAGAAAAGCAGAAGGACAAGCAATGCAAAGAGGCAAACATGAACGGTTCTTATGTTTTGGTAATAGTATTTGAGTCATGCTGGAACCAGAACTCCCTCAAAAGAAGCATTAATCTATCTTAAAAGCCCAACCACCCTGCTATCCATTACCTAGGGATACAATTTCACCTGAGTTTCAGGTAGGACAAAACATAGAAGTGGATTCCAGTAACAAGCATATGAATAGTGTGCGGCATTCTTTCCCCTTCTTAGTTACAGCACAATAGTTTTGTAACATGGGGCCTATCCTCACTTTGACCTTGTTCCTTCAGTGTCTCATTCTATGTCTTTACTTGCTTTCCTACCAGTATCAAACATCTCAAATAAATGTACCATAAGCTTTGGAGTCATTTATTTAAATCTCCTATTAGATATGAACTTAAATATAGCATATTGAGAGTCATTATTGTTAGTATTCAGGCATCTGTGCTGGCCTGTCCTTAGGGTCCTCACAGAAGCCACTCAGAACACCCCCTGCGCACAGTTGCTACTGTTCCCTTATAAAAGGCAGGCTTTGCTCACCTCCCATCTTTTTCTCTTCTGCCACTCCTCCAAAGAGGCCTTTGCACTTGTCTTCCCCCTCCCTTTTCATTCCCCTCCCCCAATAAACCCTTCACATGAGCCCTGTCCTATGATGGCATCTCTCTCTCTTGCTGTTTTTAAATTATAGCAACTGTCATCTTTAACCTAAGTTTTTGTCCTTTTGTTTTGTTTCCAAACAAGTGAAATTCTTCCCCATAGTTGCCTTCATTAGTCCCTTCTCCACTCTGCCATACTGCCTAGTACTCTCTGATCTGTATATTTCTTCCTCCAATATGAATATCCTTTATTAGATTTGTTTCTTACTTGGATTTTAAAATTGTAGTTTATGTGTATGGATGCTTTTCCTACATGTATGTCTGTATACCAAGTGCGTGCAGAGATGACAAAAAAAATAGAGGAAGGCATGGGATCCCCTTAGACTGTGAGCCACTGTGTGAGTGCTGGGAACCAAACCCAGGTCCACTGGATATTCAACCAGTGCTTTAAACCAATGAGCAAGCCTCCTTCACTGGAGTTTTTATAGCTCATCAACTAATCTCACTGCCTCTAGACTTCCAATGATTGTCTTAGTTAGGGTTTCTATTGTGATAAAATGTCATGGCCAAAAGCAAGTTGGGAAGGAAAGGGTTTATTTGGCTTACACTTCAACATTGATGTTCAAGGAAGTCAGGACAAGAATTCAAACAGGGAAGGATGTAGAGGTCATGGAAGGGAGTTGCTTACTGGCTTGCCCAGCCTGCTTCCTTATACAATCCAGGACCACCATCCCAGGGATAGTACCACACACCGTGAACTGGGCCCTCTGCCATTGATCACTAATTGAGAAAATGCCTTAACAGCTAGGTCTCATGAAATCATTTCCTCATCTGAGGTCCCCTCCTCTCTGATGACTATAGCTTCTGTCAAGTTGTTGCACAAAACCAACCTGTACAATGATTAAAAAACAAAGATTATAAAGTGACCATAAATAAGGTTTCAAAAAATATAAAATCTTATTAGAGAAAATTATAAAATGATTACTGAAAAGAAAATAAATAGAAAAGCAGACCATGTTTCTAGGTAAGATAAGCAAATTATAAAATTCATCTTGATAAAGGTCTAAGACATTTCTGAGAACAAGGGGAGATTTCCTCACCTGATAATTGGGTTTAAAACAATTATATACAAAGAAAACACATTAAAACATAGGTAGACATTTGATAAAAAAAAATGTATTTGTAATCCCATTGATACTACAGAAACAATGTTTGTAATGAGGTATACTTGAAAAGGATGCTTTTGTATAATTTAATATTTTTGTCATTTGTTGTTCTTCCCATTTGGTATGTTAATCAGATGGTTCTATAATTCCAGCACTTGGGATGTAGGTGCATAAGAATCAGAAATCTAAAATTATTCTTAGCTACATAGATGTTTAAGACTAGCCTGGGCTAGAGACTATTTTTCAAGAACCAACCAAACAAAAAGGGTTGAGGATGGAGATATAGTTCAGCACTTAGAAGCACACACTGTTCTTTCAGAGGGTGTGAGTTCAATTCCCAGCTCAAGGTGAATGTTATGACTCTGGCCTCTGAAGGCACCTACGCCCACATGTATATACCTACACACCGATACATAATTAAATATTTTCCAAAGCAAAACATTATACCTGTTTTAAATACCTCAGTATGAAAAATAAAATTCATATGGGATAATCTAAAAATTATATTGTAACAAGAAAAGAGCTTCTAATGCCACTAAAGTTTATGATTTCCTTTAGGAGAGGGTTAAAAATTTATAAAGGCAAGAACTTTCTTGTACTTGAAACTGGAGAAGTATTTGATGAAATATCAACAATTTCATTGCTTGATTGTTGCATATATACATGTTGGTTTATATTCTCTTCTATTTGTGCCATTAAAATATTTTATATTAAGATGATAAAAATGTATCATAGTCAAAAGAAGCAAGAGACTCTGTCCTAAAATTAAGACAAACTGTCAAAAGGCTAGAAGTATATTCAAACTCTGCTTTCTCTTTCTTTCTTTTTCTTTCTTTCTTTCTTTCTTTCTTTCTTTCTTTCTTTCTTTCTTTCTTTCTTTCTTTCTTTCGTTCGTTCGTTTTTTGTTTTTTGAGACATATTTTCTCTGTGTAGCCCTGGCTGGCATCGAAGCCACGGGCCTGCCTCTGTCTCCTGAGTGCTAGGATTAAAAGTATGTGCCACCCTTGTCTAACTATGATTTTTTTCTTAAAGAGAGATACAAAGCAATATTTTAGAGCTATTTATATGTATTACTTGTTCAACTAAACTCATCCTGATTGTAGCCCTGTACTGTATACAAGCAAAACTGAACTGTGAACAGCAATTTAAAGAAAGCAGGAAAATACCAAAATACTTTAAATGTTTATTGGTAATATTGACTTATCTAGAATCTTCATTAATTGATAATGTAATTAAATAAGATTCTTTGTGTGACTTTTCAAATGTACTCTAAAAGTTTATTTTTTATCATATCCTATTTAACTCCATATTATTTTAAAAACAGATTTCCTGCAACTTCTCCACTTAAAACTTTTCCACAAAGACATTCAGAAATCAGGAGAACAAGCAAAGAGTACTTCTCCAAAGATAAAGACAGTATTTTTAAATTGCGAAATTTATCTCGTAAAACTCCTAAGAAGCATGGATTACATTTATCTCAGGTAAAATATCCTTTCACTAACCAGTAGTTTAAATAGCATTGTCATGTGTTTCATAATAAGATCGTTAAAAGTAAATGATGTTTTAATATTTGAAAACAATCTTGTAATCCCTTACATTAAAATATTTTAAAAAAATGTGTGAATGCATTTGGAACCTGCAGAAACAGTGCTGAATTCAGTAATGACTTTAAAAAAGAAAAGAATTGCTCTAATTTAATATTTTGTCATTTCCTATTCCTATTTGGTGTATTAATTAGATTTCCACCACTATGATAAAATACCTGAGAGTCGATCTCCAAGTAAACAAGTTAAACCTTAGATTTCAGAAGTTTCAATCCATATTCTGTAGTCTCTGTTATTTTTGATCTTATGACAAGGCACTGTAATCATAAGAGCATGGAAGGAAGGAAGCTACTTAAGGAAAACAGAAGGTAAAAGAAGGAAAAGGGCCTGGATTGGGATACCAATAGCTAGCTTCTCCAAAAGACTGCCACCTGTGATTCAGCTTCTTTGCACCAGACCTTGCCTATTAAAGGTTGCATCACCTAGTAAGTTCAGATTAGAGACTGACTTCAATATGGGTCATTTGCAGTATACTCATTATTTAAACAATAGCTGCATAATTATATAACTCTTCACTTTGTCTCTGCCACTACTCTTTTATAATGATAACCAAACTATAAAGTGCATAGATATGCAGTTGATTTGAATGTGTTGGAAAAGGTGCAAAATTGAAAACCTTTGCTATGTTTCCCATTTCTTTCGCACATTTTGTAACTCCATAGTACACTTTAACTAATAAAACTACAAGTATGAAAAACTCCGATTCAATAAATAAAGTGGAAATCCATCAAGGAAGACAGCCAATGTCAAATTCAGTTTAATACTCACAAGAAAAGAAGGAAGGAGGGAGTAAGGGAAGGAAGGAAGGAAGAAAGGGAAGGAAGGAGGGAGGGAGGGAGGGAGGGAGGGAGGGAGGAAGGGAGGAAGAAAGAAAGAGAGAGAGAAAGCTTCCTTCCTTCCTTCCTTCCTTCCTTCCTTCGAAGGAAGGAAGGAAGGAAGGAAGGAGCAAACAAAAAATCCTATGTTTAAAGTGTTCGACTTTCCTTTATTTTGTGTACAGACTGTTGTAAAGAGAGACTGCTCATTCATTTTCCAGCCTCCTAGACCTGAACAATCACCCAAGAAACTATATTAATTACATACTGGCCAATGAGCTCAGGCTTCTTATTAACTAATGCTTACACCTTAAATATTAATCCATTCCTATTAATATGTGTATCGCGATGAGGCTGTGGCTTATCAGTAAGGGTTGGGGTCTGTCTGTCTGACTCCGCCTACTCTCTATTTCTCTTCCAGTCTGGCTACATTCGTCCATGCCATACGCCAAAGCACCTTTATTTATTAACCAATAAAAGCAACACATATATAGAATGGCATCCCACATCAGACTGTAACAAACCAAAACAATTTTTTTCTTAAGGAAAATACAGAAAACATAAATCATGAGAAGATAATCAATGAAGACCAAGAAAACTCAACTGACAAGAGAGAAATAAGCCAAAAAGATGTTGAAGAAGTTTGGAGATATATTATCATGACCTAGTAAGACAAAATTGAGCTGTAATTCTTAAGTATGTGGATTATTAATTTGATTTTTTCATCCAAATCTTCAAATAAATAAAAACCGTATTTTTAAAAAATTAGAATTTTAATATGCTTGTTTGTTTTTTAGTAATTGATTTTGGTACAGATCCAGTACACAAAGAAAAGTTTCACCTTTTTACTTAAAGTTATCACTGTAGTTTGAGATTTTTATTGGATTCCTCTGAATTTTGTTAAGTATATATATATATGTAAAAGTAGATAGTAAATATAATTCTTGAATTTTTGACAAGAGAAAAATAAAGTGCTCTGGTGGCTTTGTTTGTTGCAAGTCATATTCACATTTATATTCTATTCCTTTATTTTATAAAGAAAAATTATTCATACTTTTCTTTTTAGCCTGCAAAGCATTTTAGGTGTACCATTCATAGAAGACCTCATAAACCCAGACAAAGTAATTCCTCAATACATAATGTACAACATGTCCAACACAAGTAAGCATGGAGTGGTTGTGCTACAAGACAAATCAGGTAGGTGTTTAGAAAACATTTTGGGATCTTTTTAAACTTGGTAACCAAAGTTGGCTTCATAGGGCAATGTAGACACCCAGATATAGAATACAGAATCCTTTCCAAGGCTACATTCATTTAATTTTTAAAATTAAATTTTTTAAAATAAACATTTTTAAAAATAAACATTGTTCATACTATCATAAGAAAATATTTAGTTGCTAACATGAATTGATGCATGACTTTAGAAAGATGACATGGATAAGCATCTGAAATATAGACCAAAAAAGAAACTATTATTAACCATTATTAGGTTTGAGAAAGCTGGATATGGTACCAACTTACATATTTTAAGCAGATATTGGTGTAAAAGTTCCCCAATATTCAGGCATTGTTCATTTTGGTCAGAGGCTTCATCTAAATCAGTAATAGTCATGTAGCATAGTAATAGGACTAAAGAGAAGTAATGGATTAAATAAAGATGAGAATTAGTTTATTTGCAAATAGGCCTTTCTCATATAATTAATTCTTGATTTTGGGTAGCTACTTGATTTAAGGATCATAGATAGAATCAAGCTCAAGATACTTAAAATTTTTCAATTTTTTTGTATTTTAATATATTAATCTGTACTCAACCAGTGGTTAGCTCAGCTGGTAAAAATCCTTGATGCTAAACCAAGTATAATATTTTAAAAAAATACTATTATAAAACATCTATGACTTAATACACAATTTTTGATATTTGTATCTAGAGGATCTTCCACACTGGGTATTGTCAGCTATGAAGTGCCTTGCAAATTGTAAGTTAAACCACAAATGTGTGTGTGTGTGTGTGTGTGTGTGTGTGGTATATTATGCTGAAAGTGTTTAACAATAATGAAGAAAATATTTGAAATTATGAGTGAAATAATAGTCAAATAGAATTGATTAGGAGCTCTTTATTTTCAGTGTGAAAAATGATTCTTAATTAGAACCTGTCATTTATGTTTCAATTCAAATAAGTCATAAATTCATAGGTTTATAGATATTGAAAGGACTCTTAGGTAAAATCTAAACTACAGTGATTGCCACTTGAGGTTTATAGACTTAANAGGCAGGTGGATCTCTGTGAGTTCGAGACCAACCTGGTCTATAAGAGCTAGTTCTAGGATAGGCACCAAAAGCTACAGAGACAACCTGGCCCCCCAAAACTTAAAATTCATAAATAAATAAATAAGAAGCAACATAGGAGTGGAAGATGTTAAATCAGAATCCAAGTTTCATAAAGCCCATGTCCATACTTTCCCAAGGTAGATTACTTCATAGGATGTCTTAATAGAAAACGCTGTTAGTTATTTACAAACCACTGTTTAGCATTTTATTGCTCAACCTTTTTCTTAGTAAACATTGATAGTTGGTTTGCAAAATTCTTCCTGCTTTCAAAATATATTTTAAAAATTTGCAAAGGCATTTGCTTTCATGATACATTTACATAATTATTCTTTATCAATAAAAATTGGGAGCTGGATATTAGAGTAAGATCCTGAAAGATCAGAGAAGCAGCAGAACAGCGACCAGTAACTTTTTATCTCTTCTGCTCCTCCATCCATGAGGGTTGAGATCCTCTCTCAGTTCCGTCTTCCTGTTTCACATCTGTCCACAGTCCTCCAAACCTCTGCAGTTAATTTTGGTCAGCTAATGGCTGGCTCTGCCCTCTGACTCAAACAGGCTTTATTTTCAAATTGAAATTGAAATATTATGCAACACTTTTAAGTCATCAAATGTTAAAATGTATTTTAGAAATGTTAGTGATTGCTGAAGTTCTTTTAAAGTTACTACTTTTGGAAATGTAATGGAATTTTGTAAATGTCAAAGATTATATTCCTTATTGTATGTCAAAATAACAGAAGAGCAAAAGAAATAGCAATTATATAAATAAGTTACAGAAACATTTTATTCTTCGAATTAGATAAAGAGCCTGTGTTTAAGCATGGACTTTTGATTATCTTCCCTACTCAACTGTGCTGCACTCCTATGCCTCATGATTAACAACATAGATAAGCATTCTCAGAGGCCTTTATCTTCCATCTTTAGAGATTTCTGTCTTCCCTCTCTTCCCAGCTCATATGGTACCTAGATGATAATAAGTATATAGCTTATAGGATTTTAGTTAATTGCAATGTGTTATCTAGAGTCTATAGTAGTGGTTCTGAACCTGTGGGTTACTTTCCCTCTGTCAAATCTCTATCTCCAAAAATATTAACATTGCAATTCATAGCAGCAAAATTACAGTCCTGAAGTAGCAATGACATTTATTTTATGGTTGTGGGTCACCACAACATAGGATCTCTACTAAAGGGTCACAACATTAGGAAGGTTGAACCACTAGTCTATATGAAGAATAATCTTGAAAATTAGTCTGAAGAATAGTACCTAGAACTTTTTTCCCAGAGATGGAAATTAGTATTATCTGAACTCAAACCTAAATTATCTAAGTATAAATTCTTCTTTTTATTTCTAGTGAACCTGTGTTTTCTGTGTTAGAAATTGTACTGCTGATTATTTAATATTCTATATATTAAGAATATGTCTACTTTAGAAAAATACCTTGTTTGGGCTCTAGAAAATTCAGTATTAGTTTTTAAAGTATTATGTTTGTGATTTGTTTCTTTAATCATTTTGGAGTGTGTATGCTTACAACCTGTGTAGTCATACAAAAATTTGGAAACAGAAAGACAAAAAACCTTTATTTGGCTCAAGAAAAGGTTTTTGGTAAGGATAACTCAATAATATGAGCTAGCAGGAGCCTTAAAGTTCTAGCTCTTAAGACTTCCTTCCATTCAGGGTTCGATTAAAGAAACTGTGAATAGCTAAAGGGGGCTAAAATTCTGAGGGTAAAGAAGTCTACTCACAACAGGAATTGCCCATCCTTGTTCCTTTCTTCTTCTCTATTCTCCATCATTTCTACCCATTTTACAAATGTTTCCAGTCATATACATCCTTAACACCAGCAATTCCCAACTCCTAGCAGATTCCAGTATCAGAGTTCTTTTGCCCCATAGAAAATCAGATAAGGAATTTTAGGTACACACAGATCCATGGGAGTGGCTAGGACAAGGCTTGTGAACTCCTTAATGGAGAACATTAGTTAAGAAAGTAATTAAATAATCAGGGAAATCTAGAGGGGAAGGTTAGTATGCTGTACTACATATTTAGTGGTCAGTAAAGGGCTAAAAAGTTTATTTCTAGCATGCCTTGTTTTTCCTCTCCCAGCATGCATCAGGTAATCAGGTAACTAAGCAAACTACATAAACAGGTAGAAGCCTTGGCTCTAGATCAGATAACTCCTACACCAGATGTTGCAGTTTCTATGGGCTTGCAGGTTTTCAGTACACACCTAAGCAGTAAATACAAGGGGGAGAACCAGGCCTCTAAAATTATCAGTTCTTGGGTGTGCTGTTATCAGCTGTTCTCTTTGGTGGGTGATTGTGGGGTAAAACAGAGCAGCAGCTCAGGCAAGCAGTAATTCTATGTCCTTGGAGGTCTGTGAATATCTTAAATGAAATGCTTTGCACCTGGACCCTAAGCACTGACCAAATGCCTGCTAATAAAGATAATTGCAGGAAAGCAGATCTCTGTGTTTATGTAGAAAAGAGAAATGGAGGCCTGGCAGTGGGAAACTGTTCTGAACTAGGGAATTCCCCAACGTGTAACATAAAAGGAAGTCAGCTACAGCAAAAAAATCTACAGCAAAAGTTACAGCCACTTTATTCACAAAGCAATAATGCCAAAAAGCCTTGCTTTTTGATTTAGCCTTTATCAGATCTCTTGGTTCTGATAAGTTGCTTGTGAAAAGATGACTGAGTAATTACTGTACAATGTTGCAGCTTGTAGCAATGAGTACATATTTCCTTCACTAGGGAGATGTTCCCAAGACTCCAGTGCAGTTGAATCTTTTTTGTAAACCATGTCCCAGAAGATTTTTATAGGAAAGATTTTATAGTTTATAGACTCTAAATTAGAGACCCCAGAGTGAATAGGAACACTGAAAAAGAAGTCCCATACTAGCTCAGAATTGAGCTAGTTATTTATTTAGGGGTAGACTCGCAGATCACAATCTTCTGCTAAAAAGGGGAACAGCAACCAAATCCTGCAGCTGGAAAAGAGGCCAGATGAGCGCTTTACTTTGGCATCTATAGGATAAGAGGCCACACCCAAGTAGGCAGGTAACTTAAAGACTACTGGTGGTGGGAATTCCTACAGCACCAGAGCAAATAATTCTATGGCAATATGTTCCTACTTCCCCTCGATGAGTACTAGACTGTGCACAGAAGTTTATAATTTAATAGATCAACAATGATTAATAATTATGATTCAATAGTAGTATTAAGTTTAAAAAGTAATATGACCAAATATTAAAATCATTAAGAATTTTAAAGAGGGCATATTTATTCATAAAACTACTGACATACAAAAGATAGTTTACAATTATTTGTATTATTCTTGTCTTCACAATACAAATTGCAACAAAATCTCACTAAAATAATTGATGATTTTAAAATGTACCATAAATTTTTCTTTCTTATAGTTTTTCATATGTTAAAAAATACTAAAACAAAACCAGCCAGAGGCTGCTTAAAGTGATGTCCAGTGAAATGATGAGACCTGAGTTGATGAACTGCATATATTGTAACATGAATTGTTAAACATACCTCCCTCATGAAATACAAGCTTAAACTTAGGTGTACTTTTAATTGTATTAAATTGAAATATAGTTTGCCCAATTTTTTTGCCTTCTACTTCTTAGGGCCAAGAAGTAATGAAACCAACAATCCAACTTACGTTGGATTTGAACGTGATGTATTCAGAACAATTGCAGATTATTTTCTAGATCTCCCTGAACCTCTACTTACATTTAAATATTATGAATTATTTGTGAACATTTTGGGTATGTATAAATTTTACTTTTTACTTAAATTTATTCTATTAAAATTTTAAGTTTCCTTGAAGTTAAAGGTCTAAAAACATGGTAAATATGAATGTGGTGGGCTATGAACTATTTCAAATACTATATTCTAGTTCAAATGGTTCAAATATGCTGTAACACTAGTTGCCTTGAGATCAACTAACATATAGCTATGTAGTTGTGACGCAGCTTCCTAGACTTAGCCTTGATCCTACAGGAGAAAGGCTCAGATTCACAAGACTGTTCTTTCTTCTCGTTTTGGCAACAATTAAGTTCCCTGTGCTCCCACACTTATGCTCAGTCAATTACCAATTAAAATGTTTATTTGCACCCTTCTGTAATTCTCTCATGAAATCCTGGAAAGTAATTGTGTTTGATATTTTGTTTTAAAAAGGATAGAACTCAGGAACAGACAGAAATAAGAAATGCACATGGAAGGAGTGGGGGTACACAGGCTCTGTGCCCTCTCAGGAATACACCTGAACATCTGTGTGTTCATCAACCCAAAGCTGCCTTAGCTTCTCTGTTTCAGAATTTTAAGCAAATTTTATTAGCTAGGTGTGATTGATTAACTTATCATTTTATGCTATTAAACTCAATCTTCATCCCCCTTTCCTTCCCAAGAGGTTGTAGGTTTATGTGGCTATCCATGAGTTATGTTAGCACAAACTCATGTATGTTGAAATAGCTCTTTATGAATAACAATACTGATCACTCAGAAAAATACAAGGATTTTAGGAGTTCTATGCCAGTAACCAAGAACAGAGGCCAAATATAGGTACCCTTTTCACTAGTCTCCATGTGCTGTTTACATATACTACTGAGCTCAACCAATCCACATTCAAAAATGTTTTGTTTTCAATGTAGCTACAGAGAATTTGTGGAAGGGGGGTTCTTTTTCATTATTCTGTAAGCAATAAACATATACATAATGCTTGCTTTGTGTTAGTTATATATGTAATCTAGAGATTTTGTTGTATGTTTGTTTGATTTTTGTTTTTTGAGACAGGGTTTCTCTTAAATAAATGACTATGTCATATGTATGTGCATAGAGCACCATTTTATATAGGAGACTTAAATGTGAAAATTTTGTTCATGTGCATCCCTGGAACCAGTCTTCCCATGAACACCAAGATGATTATATGCATGCTTCTATATACAAGTGTCTTAAAATTGAAAGATTTAAAATACTAGTAGGATTAAAAACAATTATTTTTAAGTTTATCCTGATTCAATTATTCTAATTAGGTTGTTAAATTAATTTTTAGATAATTTATATCATAAATTTAAATATTACTAGTCAGTCTTGCATGTTTATAACTGAATGCTGCATGAGTCCTATTAAAGAGGCTTCCAAATTGAGGGACTTCTATGTGTTCTCTACTAACAGTGTATATAATAGTGATGCTTATTTTTTAACTTTATTTTGTTTTATTTTTATTCACTGTCTTGCACTTGCATCTTAATTTTTGTTTCATTTTCTGGTAGTTGTTTGTGGCTACGTCACAGTTTCAGATAGAGCAAGTGGGATACATAAAATCCATGATGATCCACGGTCTTCAAATATCCATCATTTAAGCAATTTGAATTCCTTCAAATCAACTGAATGTCTGCTATTGAGTCTGCTTCACAAAGACAAAAGCAGTGAAGAATTGGATTCTTCTAAGAGACTGCAAAGAAGTGATCAAGGATTTCAAGAAAGATATGCCAAGAAAATGCAGCTAGTTAATTTAAGAAACAGAAGAGCTAGTGCCAACGACATAATGGGAGGAAGCTGTCATAATTTAATAGGCTTAAGTAATACACATGCCCTGTCCTCTAACATCAAACCAAGGTGTTCTTCTTTGGAAGGAATTATAGATATGTCAGGGAATTCAAGTAAAAAGACATCCAGTATCTTCTACCATTCTTTTCTGAACACAGAAGAACAAAATCGTAAGCAACCTTTAGTGCCAATGCCCAAACAGAAATCTCTATTTAATCTTCACTCAGAAGAAAATATTCAGCAGTCATACTGTGTTAGTCTTAAAAGAAGCTCTGCTTTGACTGTTCAAGACCAAGGGGAGTTATATAAAGAAAAATATAATTCAAAACAGCTTTGTAGATCTCAGAGTTTGCTTTTAAGAAGTAGTACAAGACAGAATAGATATATCAATACACCAGTGGCTGAAATTATAATGAAACCACATGTTGCCCAAGGCAGTACAAGTGTGCAAAGTGAGCTCAGAGAGTCTAGTACCACAATCAATAAAAGACTGTGCAAAAGCACAGTAGAACTTTCAGAGAATTCTTTACTTCCAGCTGCTTCTGTGTTGACTGGCACACAAAGTAAGGCTGTTTTCAGTGCATGCAATGTTAACGTTTAATGTTTACTAACTCTGCTTTGTATTCCTGACTTTTCTTGTCTGAAATTGCTTTTTTATTTCTTGAAAAGAAATTTTTATAAAAGACTGATGATGGCATAACCAATGTTTATTCTGCCCTACTTAAAGTACTTAATTTCTTTTCCTTTAATTTTACTTATTCTGTGTCACTTTATATATAAATGAAGGGTTTTAGTACTTAGAAATAGGCTGTAAAATGATAGTGATTATCTTACTCTACTTTTAGAGAATGGAAATTTGTAACTCTTAATTGAAAAGAAAATACTGTCAATATATTACACTCTTTATATGACTGCACATTCTATTTATTTGAAAATTAGTATCACTGATGATTTTTGGGGAATGGGGGTCACTTTCCCTTCTAGGTCTGCTGCAGCCTCATTTAGAGAGAGTTGCCATCAATGCTCTACAGTTATGTTGTTTGTTACTTCCCCCACCAAATCGTAGAAAGCTTCAACTCTTAATGCGCATGATTTCTCGAATGAGTCAAAATGTTGATATGCCCAAACTTCATGAAGAAATGAGTACAAGATCATTGGTAAGTTGATTTAAATATAATTTTACTATATTTTATATATAGTCCTCAAGAATTTCATACATGTATATGTGTTTTGACTATATCTACTCCCTATTCCTCTACTATATATATATATATATATATTCCCCAACTTTATATTCTCATTTTTAAATAACTCATTGAATCCAATTACGTTGCCCATATATACATGGCTATAGGGCCATTCACTGGAACAACATTGGCCTTCCTGGGCCAAATTCCTAAAGAAAACTGACTCTTCTTCCCCTAATAGTCATCACCTGTCTATAGCTCCTCAAGTATGGATAGGGCTTCAAACTCTCTCCACCTCAATGATGGAATGTTGATTGGTTTGATCTGCAGGCAACTATTGCTGTGAGTTTATGAATTTATTAGTGCTGTCCTGTCCCAAAGACTCTGTTTCATTCAAATTTTCTCTGACCTTTGCCTCTTCCATAATGTTCCCTGAATCCTGTGTGTGTGTGTGTGTGTGTGTGTGTGTACTACTAGCATTTCATTTGTATTTTAATAAATAAAGCTTGCCTGAAGATCAGAGAGTAAGGTCAGCCTTACAGACAGCAGTGTAACCGACACCGTTAATCTCAATAGCTACACTAGTTTGCCATAGGAATCACATGGTTGCATGCCTTTAATTCCAGTGGTACACACCTTCAATACCAGAACTAGAAAGGATTATAAAACAGCAGTCACAGTCTCATTCTGAGATTCCTTGAGACAGCCTGGCCATTTTGGACTGAGGTAGATGTTTGAGGGGCACCTAGGTTGTTTCCTAGTTCTGGCAATTATGAATAATACTGCTATGAACATAGTTGAGCAAGTGTCCTTGTGGTGTGATTGAGTATCCTTTGTGTGTATGCCTAAGATTGGTATAGCTGGGTCTTGAGGGACTTTGATTCCCAATTTTCTGAGAAACCACCATACTGATTTCCAGAGTGGCTGTACAAGTTTGCACTCCGACCAACAATGGAAGAATGTTCCCCTTACTCCCCATCCTTTCCAATATAAGGTGTCATTAGTGTTTTTTTAACTAGTCATTCTGACAGGTGTGTCTCAAAGTCATTTTGATTTGCATTGCCCTGATGAATATGGATGCTGAACCGTCATTTAAGTGTATTTCGGCCATTTGAGATTCTTCTGTTGAGAATTCTCTGTTTAAAGCTGTACTCAGTTTTTTGGTTTTTTTTAATCTTTTTTGTTGATTTTATTGAGCTATACATTTTTTCTCTTATTCCCCTCCCTGCCTCTCTCCTCCCCTTTTACCCTCTGCCATGGTATCCATGCTCCCAATTTACTCAGGAGATCTTGTCTATTTCTACTTCCCTTGTAGATTAGATCCACGTATGTCTCTCTTAGGGTCCTTATTGTTCCCTAGGTTCTCTGGGATTGTAATTTGTAGGCTAGTTTTTCTTGCTTTATGTCTAAGAACCAATTATGAGTGAGTACACATGATATTTATCTTTCTAGGTCTGAGTTACTTCACTAAATAAGATATTTTCTAGATCCATCCATTTGCATGCAAATTTTAAGATGTCATTTTTTTTCTGCTGTGCAGTACTCCATTGTGTAAATGTACAACATTTTCCTTATTCATTCTTTGCTTGAGGGGCATTTAGGTTGTTTCCAGGTTCTGACTATGACAAACAAAGCTGCTATGAACATAGTTGAGTACATGCCCTTGTGGTAAAATTGAGCATCCTTTGGGTATATACCCAAAAGTGGTATTGCCTATCTTGAGGAAGGTTGTTTCCTAATTTTCTGAGAAATCACCACACTGATAACCAAAGGGGCTGTGCCTGCTTGCACTCCCACTAGCAATGGAGGAATGTTCCCTTTACCCAACAACCTTTCCAACATAAATTGTCATCAGTGTTTTGGATCTTGGTCATTCTTACATGTGTAAGATGGAATCTCAGAGTTGATTTGATTTGCATTTCTCTGATGACTAAGGATGTTGAACATTT
>LOEQ01000866.1:28600-109880 GCA_001685075.1 Bramus lutescens
CTCTCTCTCTCTCTCTCTCTCTCTCTCTCTCTTTCTCAAATGTATTTGATGATTTCACATCAATAATAGCAAAGCTCAGGTTTCTTATGAGTTCAAGGCAATTGCTGTTTTTAATCTCCTTCTGGATTCTCTCTGTGTATCCTTCTTGGCTAACAAGCCTCTGCTAAATACAACTATGTAGAACTGTTTCCAGTTCCCTCAGATAAATTTCAAAGCACTCCACCCTGTGTTGATTTCTCTTCCATGTACTCACTGTGCCACAAATACCTGATTGCCAGCCACCTCCCATGCTATACAGACTCTATCACTCTGTGCCCTGATACTTGGTTCATTAGTGCAGGCTTACACTCCCTGACTCCGTGTTTGTTTCCTCCGGTCTGTTATCTGGAACACAGGGAAGAATCAACAGCAATCCTGAGTTATCAAGGAGGGTGAACAATATAGTGGTACCTAGGGAAAATAGGTAAGAAAATGATAGGAGAGATAAAAACCCCACCCTTCTAACAGCTAATTAACCAGAAGATGTTCATATAAGGAAGAAGAGAAACTGACTTGCTCACATCTCTGAAAACCTGTATGTAAAACACATAGGGAATGCTGAGTTAACAGCCAAGCTCAGTATCAGCAAACAGGAGTGACGCAGGGTTTATTTAGCTCTTGGTGCTCAGGACGCAGCACTGGGCTAGGTGAAGAGAAGCATCATGGGAGATCCCCCCACATGGCTAGACGGAAGCTGAATTTCTCCACACCTGTCGGGACAGCAGAGTGCTAGGTATGTTGCTCACTTACCCTCAGCTTTGTACTAGGACATGACCAACACATCATCAGATGAGGTCCGTGTCCTCCTTAAAGGTTTTTCTAAAAACCATGAGGATAGCCAGGACCACACACTTGCTAGATACAGAAAATCCCAAGTCAGAAATACCACTTAGCTTCAACTCATTATAAAAGAAGAAAATAATGTAACAGCAAACTAGAGTATGGCAGACACAAAAGTCTTACTCATGGCATGTGTGAACACTTTTGCAAAGTATCTGTGGCATACTCTCTTCTGCTGAGAATTAGCAAAGATTACTGAATTGTGTACACTACCTTTTAATAAGCACAGAACCTACAATATCAACACATGGAATGTGTTATTAATACTCTCAAATTCTGACAACATGAGAATTACTTTGAGCCCCTGTGAAACACTGCTCATATGCGCCATGCACACTCCCAGGCCATTTTATACAGTTGCAGGAGACTCTGAGAGAAAAGAACCCAAGAAAGGAAACTTTCAGCACCATCTCTGCCTCGCTCCAATTATCAATTGCTTCCCAGGGTAGCTTCTCAAAGCAGGCCCATTGAAAAAACACAATAAGAAAGTATATTACATGACCCGGCACCTTTGCTCCTTGGTACTGGTCCAAATTGAATTGAAGAATTATATTTACACAAGCACTGGTACGAGTGTTTAGCAAAAGCCCATCGTATGTACAAGACAGGAGCATGCCTTTAATGTAAGCGATAAGCATTAGTTAATGGTAGACTTTTAATACTGGCTCGTCAATTTTAACAAACTTCTACACTAATAAGACAAAAATGTTAGTAATTGGAAACTGGGGATAAGAGGGGAAGGGCAGATGAGAATCCCCTGTTCTTTCTGTTCAGCTTTTCTCGGACACACACACATAATTTTAAGGAATAATAGTTACTTAGGGTTTCCAAATCATTTGATAACTAATTTAATACAATTCTTTGTCCTCAGAGACAATAACCAACTTGAAAAATAGTATACCATAGGAGATCAGAGTGCATTATTTTTCTCAGTACTGGGGATGTGACCTAGGGCTTCAAGTATGCTAGGCAAGTGCTTTGCCACAGGCAATATTTTCTGAGTTAGACTGTCTAGTCACAGTTTGTGGGACTTGAAGTTACTGGCTATATACAATCTTGAGCAAGTGACATAATTTATGAGAATTCAAGAGACTCTATCAGTCACCATTGTAGGTATGTGGATGGCACTTGACACACAAAGATACTTGCCCCACCAGAGCAATTAAAAAACATAAATAAGTAAAATAAGTAAATTTACCAGAAAAAAGTAAATTATATTATGTGTGAAAGTAATGTAGGCTCAGAGAAAGGGAGAGCAGGTTCAGGGCCAGCAGGGCTCTTATAGGTGGCTAAGGGATAATTTCACCTGCTAGCGGAGGGCATAATATTCCCCCCATCTAAGTGCACTGTGTATCCCATTCAGTCTCTCATAGGAGGAACTTTGTGCCCAGCACAAAGGTAATGAAGATCTTCTATGTCAGAGTGGCCTCTTCTGAGTAAATGACAGTGCTTGAATAACTTTTATGTTAACAATACCTGCCTTATTTTATTTCCTGATTTTCCCCATGAAATGCTTGAGCATGAGGAACTCTCAAATTTAAATACCTTAAGTAAAAGACTCATATTTTAAGGATAACAAACCTTGCAGAATTCATGGTTGTTCACTAATGAAAGCAATCTTTCTATTTACCCGTCATTTCACTTCTGCCAAGGGCTCTCATATGCTGATATTGATGGATTCGAGATAATAGTTAAGCATCTGTGTGACGCTTAGATGTGAAGAACAGAAAAACTCAAAGAAATGGGCTTACGATGAGGGAGGGTTCCTTAGGCATCAAAGTGGTGACCCAAGGCTGCTGTGAAGGTTCCCTGAGACACCAAGTGATGCACGATTAATAAAAACTCAGAGACAGATACTAGGATCCAATCTGAAGACCAGAAAAGCAAAGCAGCCATATTATCTCAATCTCAGTCTGAAATGGCCATCTTGCCTCTGGGAATCTCAGAATGAGACTGTGTCTGTGAGCTGCCTCCTCCCGTCTTATATTCCTCTCTAGGGATAGAAAAATAATCCACTTTGGGATTAAAGGTGTGCACCACTGGGATTAAAGGCATGCATCACCCAGTTTCTGTGGCAAATTAGCATGGCTACTGGGATTAAAGGTGTATGTCACCACTGCCTGGTCTGTAAGGCTGACCAGTGGAGCTGTTTTACTCTTCACGCAAGTTTTATTAAAATACAAATGAAATATCATTACAATCCAGGGAACCGGATCAGGTGAGAATGGAAAACTGCTGGTGTGCTCTGGAAAGCAGTACTCTCACACCTTAAGATGGACCCAAAGTCCATCAGAGATTAATAAACCCAACATATTTTAAGGCCGAAGAAAGATACAGAGTTTCTTTTTTTTTTGAGTTTGCATTATATAATACTGCAAGAATACTGAAGGTAGTTAATGATGTCTCCACATGATTTTAATGGGAATTACTGAACTAACACTTTCAAGTATTCTTTAAAGGCACAGGAATATATTAATATGTGAGTGAAAAAGATGCAATGTAATGTGAACTAGACAACACACATATCAATAGTAGTAATGAATATAAACTGATTTGATATATACATAGGAAATGTATTTCAATGTATTGAATTTTAAATTAAACATACACTAAAATCCAGCCTTCCAGTAGCAGTTATAGACTGCTGGACTACCCTTAACTTTTCCTGTGACCTTTTGCATAACTTTAAAAATACTTCTAATCCTTAATCATACCGAATTGCAAGCGTCTAAAAGCTATGACTCACCCACCAAACTAATAATGCATTTTAAAAGTACTATCACTTTTACCTTTGGGGAAAAATCGTAAGTACATCACTGAAGGGTAGTGTAGAAGCATTAATAAAAACCTGTCGCTCAGAGGCATCAGTGTTCAAAGGAAGAAAATGCAGTGCGAACCGGATGGAAACAGTTTCAGTCTCCTATAGGTCAGAATTGAAGCAGGCACCAGGAAATGAGTCCTAACAGGTTCATTGAACGCCAAGCTTTTATCATTCCTTCACCCCTGCAGCAAATGAAGCAGACACTCCTCCAGCCCTACCTGGACATTGCTAGCTCAGCGGGACCATGCTCCACAGCATAGCTGAGGACTCTGGTAGCCTAACTCCCTACTTTATGTCCACAACAAGCTCAAGAAGCTGCTCCAGGGGCTTCACAACTTGAGCGGTCTCCCCACCCCTCAGGGGTCATTTGCAATCACTGCTTCTCCTGTAGGAGGTGCCTTCTCACCAGTCTTTCCCAGCGATCTCACTTTTTACTGCGCGGTTTCCACTAGTTTGATTCATTTAGCGGTGTGACTGTATCAGTCAAAAGAAACCATCATGTGAAACTTAGAAATCACTTTGTATCATTTAACCCAGCAACATAGCAAAGTATGTAACTTGTGTTGGCATCCAGAAGATGTTTAAAACTACTAAGAGGAAGTATAGTCAACTAGGCAAACCAAAATTCGTGTTCACAGGAATGAAAAATGGCACAGAAGTTTTAGAAATAGAGACAGCCATGAATGACACACTGGGGTCCTGGGATCACAGCTGCAAACAATTATAACCAGGAACTCAGTTATTGTTACAGTTTTGTTATTTTGCCAACTGTTTTATTAGGGCACAACATATTCTTATTTAAAAGAAACAGCAATATCTGTAAGCTAATCCATTTTCATAAAGCTTTAGGTAGAGACACTCTTTGGATTACACCTGATTCTTAACAACATCAAGGCCCAAGGAGAATGGAGGCTTCCTGTGCAGCGCATCGTGCCAATGTGCCATCCCGCACCAGCAAAGAGTGTACAGACTTTACGCTGCATCGCTGTGGGGGCTGGCAGGGTTAAAGTTGATGCCATCTCTTGCTGCACAGTGTATCTGGCTCACTGCAGGGTCTCTAGTTTTCAAAGGTGCTGATGATTCTTAGCTAAACACTCCTAAACTTTCTGCTGCCTGCCGCGAATGCACGAAACAAAGACAAAATCTACTTCTAAATCCAAGGAATGAAAACGTCAGGATTAAATAAATGTGCTCGAGGAAAACAATAATCCCCCTGAGCTAGAGATGAATAAAGGGAGGAAATACAAGCAGAAGATAAGAGCTGTGAAGTTATCTTTGGTAACTCAAGGAGGAGAGGAAGGTCTTGCCACTTAGAGCTGGAGAACGTGAGCTGGTGGGCTCCTTTCCACCGCTGCCTGTGCCGGTTAACACAAATAGGATACTTTACACACAGGGAGATACTTATAGTTCCCTCCTCGCACTTGCCTCATCAATCTCTAGCTGCTGGGCTGGCAGACTCTGCTAACCTCTAATGGAAACGATTTCCTGATCTTCACTGCACTAAAGACGTAATGAAGGACATAAACGGTGGGACTTTGAAACTACACTGGATTTGGCGGTTGTGTGTCTTTGTTTTATTTTCCTTGAGTCACCTAGTGGCCTTCCAGGATACAGGTGCTGTAGAGGATGGAAGAACCTCAGATCGTTCCTAAACACCATCCAGACAGGAACCCCTGCAGACTCAAATACATCCTTATTGTTCTGCTCCATTAACACTACCAGCCACTTCCCACGATCACGCCTCCACGTTGCACCATCAAACCTCAATGCATCCAAAGCTCATATCCTGCCAGAGAGATGGTCAAACTTTGGAACCACTGTCATCTCAAATATTTTCTTTCCATGTTGTAACAAACTATTTTTCCCCCCAAATGATGTAGACAACATTTTCTTCTAAAAAGATCCAGGACCAAACCAAAGAAGAAAGGGAACAAGGCAAAACTACAACATAGCAATAGATTGAAACGTCCGGAGATGGTCACCAGGGTGAGACTGCCAGCGCCATGATGGCCACACCTTCCGCCATGTGCTTTTCAGCGGTTTCCCTTTTAATTTCCATGAATAGATTTGATTAAATTCCAATGGCCAATTACAACTAGGGAAGGATATGACATTAGAAACTGGGTAATTTGTTTAGGGAATATACCCATTCTGATTGCTAGGAACTAGGAGAAAATTCTCTTAGGAGTTCTCATGAACAAGATATGCTATGAAGTGTCCTGATATTATTTTTGTGGTCTTTAGGGAAAGGTTTCACAAGATCCCTCTGCTGAATGACCTCAACCAAAACTGATGGCTCCATGCCTCATTTAATCTGTTAAAGCATTTCTGGTGGGGTCATTTCTATGTAAAAATCTGCGGCACTCTGGTTCAAAGCAAGGTTCAGAGGCCAGATATACTGAGTTCAAATCATGGGATCATTACCAATTTGCTATAACAATTTGGATAAATTACTTGAGTTTTTGAACTTTAAATTTCTAATATGCCCCCATGGACTTGTGAAAAAAATACAAATTTTGGTCCAACCCTGGGCCAGAAACTCTGTAATCTCCAGTAGCTATATACACATCATCCTTAGATTGTCTCTCCCCTGAGATTCCATTAGGGTGCTTAGCATGCTCAAAGCTGGGTTAAGAAGTCTCTGTGGGGTGAGCATCTCCCTGGCCCTAACAAAAGGTTCCTTCTTCTATGGATGGTCAGGAACCTTGCACAGGGCATACTCTAGAGAGAGCTGCCTACAGTCTGAAATGAATAATGGAGCATTCAGAAACAAAGCCAGGATATTTCTTTTAAAATCACCATGACTGTGTCCCATCACATCAACACAAGGGCAAAAGAGGCCCGAGAGTCCTACACAATACCATTCATTGACCCCGAAGAGCCCAATAAGGAAACACTGACTATACAGTTATATCTGAATTATTCTTTATGTTGAGTCTAAACTATAGACTATTTAATTCTTGCAATGGCTTTATGTGGGCCTTATTATCATCTGATTTTATAGAGAAGGACCCCAAGGCACAGGAAAGTTAAACAACTTTCAATACATCACACCATCACACCAAGTAAAGAGCAGAGCTTAAATGTAAATCAGCAGACAGATGTGGCCAACTCCATCGATGGTGACGCACTGCACCCTCAGAAGTCACAACCTGCACCAAAAAACGTGTGTTGGGGTTCCTTACAGGACAGAGATGCTTCTTGGAAATGTTTATGCTCCTTCTAGGCAACATAACAATTCCTCAGGTAAAGCAGTGTTTGTTCTCTGCCTTTAGGACAATGATGACCTTGGAGGAAGTGGCTGCCTCTACAGCACTCAATCTTTGTAACCCTTGGCACCAAGCAAGGGATAAATGTCCACCTGCTTAGATGAGAGAAGAAATTCAGCAGCAAAGGTGCTACTCTCCTCTTGTTGACATGGGTCTACACTAGCCTTACTCATTAAACATGGCTATGGTCTAACCATCCTCGCCTAAGTTGAGTAGGCTTGGCTTTAAGTCTTGTGTATGTCTGAAGGGGCCATGGGTGAATCAAATTCCCTGACCTAGAGACACTTTGCTTATTACAGGATCCCTGAGATAGTAAGAATGTTATTTGTGCTTTCTAAAAGTAAAACATCCTATAAAAATCTTAGTATTGTTGACTTATCTTTAAGTAACAGGATGTGTGACATGGCATAAAAGAAAGTTTTCCATGAGACTCTCTTTGTACCTGAGAGCTAAAGCTTGTGTTGTGAGTGAGTGGACCCCAACATCTGTCCAGATGCTTCCAGAGGCTTAGTCTTCCGGCTTAGAACATGAACCACTAAAATGGAATGTCAACTCTAGAGTTTATGACAGACAGTATTTATAAGCTTGACTTTGACAATGCCTTATTCCATTAACTCAAAACAAAATCTAAATTATTTTATATAATATCCTATAAAGGTAGTATAGCCATACTGATTTGTAATCAAATTTCCAGGACACTGATATCTTTCAATTCCTGAAATATGTGTGTGTGTGGGGGGTGGTGGGGGGAATCTGAGTTTCAAAGTATGAGGGCTTCTTAATTTAAAAGCAAAATTTCAACCTTAAAATTCACTGGTGAGATGATACTGTGAAAGACACTCGACAGGACGGTCAAGAATCGCATCAACTCATTCCAGGTCCCTGTCTTTCAAACAGCAGTATGGTGCCAGGAGCAATCTGAGAGCCACTTACAAGCGGATGATTTCTAACTATTTACTGAAGAGAAATATTTTCCATGTCCCAGGGCTAAGACGGGGATTTGTAAGTCCTAGCTCATTATTAGCATTGGCAGCAATCTACTGTCATAGTCATTAGGTCTGTTGGCACCAGACACCGCTTTCACGCAGCATAGTCCACTGAAGAGACATCTAGTTATAATCTTCTGCTAAAAGGAGAAAAAAACCCCACCTGCACACCAATGTCCTTGTTTCATGAACAGTCCCACACCCCCAGATGCCATCAAGATAACTGTTATCTGTGATGATACACTGTGTCAGAGCTATCTACCTGAAAGACGTCCCCATCAAGAAAGCAGACTGCCACGGGGAATAGTCAGCCCACTGGGGCTTGTCCTGAGCTTACATCTCTTTAAGGTTTCGTTTGAAAACCCAGTCATTCACAAATATCATCAGGGTGTTTCTTTTCTTCAGAGGAATTTGAAAATATCCAACCAATTGTCTTTCTCCTAATGACAGTTGGTTGTTTAAAACACCAACCAAACAACAACAACCTCCCCCCCATTTTTATTTCCAAAGGCCTGCTAACACTATGCCCAGCTACCTTCAGAGAGCTATACCGCATCAAAACAGGCAGACTGAGGAGTAGAGACATCTGTGGTGAAAAGGACTGTTAGCTCTCTGCCCCAAGCAAACAAGTGTGTAGGTTTTCTTCTCAACCTGCTTCTCATCACTTTTATATGCCCACACTGTGCACACGTGAAAGAGTGTCTGTGGGTCTGTGAGCCGTGGGGAAGAATGTGAGCAGGAGGAAGAACTTCAGACCTGTGAGAGACGGGAGAGGCTCTGGGGGAACGGTCAGTCAAGGAGGAGAAGCCAGACTTTCCAGAATAAACGGACTTCGCTGTTCCTTGCCATTATTTTGCCTACTTGCGAACGTTCAGAGCTCATTAAACTTAATGGGCAACTAATGGAAAGAAAGCTTCAAAAAATTAGCAGTTCAAGAACTTTCCCCTTTCTAATGCCTCCATCAATCTATTTATTTAGCAGGTACGGGTAGGAATTTAGAGATCATTAACTAAATATGTGGTTTATTAAATGTTTTTTTAGTTTCTGGATTAAAAATAAAACATCTAAGCTCAGAAAATGACTACATGTTTTCATTCCCATGATCAAACTAAGTTAGTAACTGAACTAGCACTCGGCTTGAGAAAATTAATGTACTAGTCAGTCATAACTGTGTCCCCAGTCTTAGCTGGCATGACAGTTTTAGAGGCAATGCTTTGATCACTAGCCTGAACAGGAGTAAAAATCTAAGAGGTCAACTGGCGAAGAGAGTGAGAATTGCCAAATCCATGGGGCTGCTGGCCATGTACACTCTGAAGACCCTAAAGACTGGTTTCCTAGAACTAAGTTCCCTCATCAAATCGCATCGGTTTCCTGTTAACAAATGGGAGTGTAATTCACAAAGTTAAAAAAAATCACTTCTTATACAAATGTGAATTATATGAGAGTCGTTCTGAATAAGGGAAAGGGGGAGGGAGAAAAGGAAGGAGAGAGGGAGGAAGAAGGGAGGTTATCTGTATGAGAATGATACATGTGAGCATTAAGACGCCACTATTGCAGCAGGCGTTATCTTACGACATGCCTGATAACACGGACATCAGTCACTTTTTCGAGAGATGTCTGCTTGGAAATGGAGCTGGGGTTAAATATATGAACTCAGATTAAAGTCACAGGAAATTTCTTCTAGCCTTAGAGTCATAAGATGAACATATAATTGCCCCCAAGGCTTTAGAAGAGAGCTAATGTGAATATAGCGACTGCTCTGGACAAGAGACAAGCAGTTCATGCTGCTTAGAGTTTTGCTTGCTGATGACCAAGAGGATGATGAGGAGGGGAAAGCCGCACCTTGGAGAAGGCATGAAGACTGGACTGTGATGCAGAAATACGTGACTAAAACACACAGCAGCCATCCTGAGTCATCGCAAGTCCAGCTCCACCTTCGTGGCCTCGGAGCTGCTATATATGATCCTTAGCAAATGTTACTGCTTCATAAAAGTTAGGACATCTATTAAACCCTTGCCCCCAAGAGGAAGTTCTCATTCACTTACAATAGAGTCCCCTATCCCCCCACACCTCCATTCCTTTCATCTCACCACCCAATTTCCTGAGGTTCCCATGCATATTTATCCCCTAACACAACTGCCTCAAACTATAAGATTCCCACTATTCTGGAAGCAAAAGAAAAAAAATTACTTCTATATTAAAAAGTGTAATATAAATCTAAATGGTATATGAGACAATGAATAACCACTGAGGCTTTCTCTCTCTCTCTCTCTCTCTCTCTCTCACACACACACACACACACACACAGTCTATCTGGAAGCAAGAAAAAAATAGAAGTCATATTTAAAACTATAGAACCCCCATGAGTGATTTTCACTGAATCACTCAAGGCCTACACTTGTGTATGATGTAAGTGCCATCAGCACTGACCCAGGAGACTTCTGGGAAACTCATTTCAAAAGCATATTCTGGTGATGCAGTTAGAGCAACCAGATAACATCACTGGGGGTCCAGTAGCAGGAAGTAGGGGGAGTTGTTTAACCTGACCCAGGGTCAGTTCTGAATTAGCCTGGGGACTATAGAGGCTTCAGTAGCCCAAAAGGAGTTTGAAGAACCAATCTTTGTTGGTCATGACAAAAAAAAAAATAATAAAAATAGAAAGGTGATGAGCTGCCCGCTGTGTGGGGGGCAGGAGGGCTGGGGAAAGGAACAGAAGTTCTGCCTGGGAATACGGAAAGATGCAGAGATGGAGCAGAAAGCACCTTACACTCTGGACCTCCACCAGGGCAACAGGATGCCCTTTGGTGTTTGTGTCCCCTGAGGTACTGAAAAAAAAAAAAACCCGAGAAGTCAGAATATACAGCCTCCCTTAAAGGGTCTGTTCATTTCTATCACCTTCTCCCCGAGTGTCAGCTCCAACCCAGAAGCAAGGCAGTATGTGGGGTATCGCTTCATTTTAAAAACGAGTTCCAAAATGTTCCATTTCCTACTTCTTTTTTCTCTTCTCTATCTCTGAAATTTGCTCAATTCATAGTATGTATTCCACAAGTCTGGCCCATCTGCAGTTTGGATAAAGAGCAGACCTGTTATGTATTAGAGACAAACCTTGAGGATCTGTGCCTGCAGTACTGGCATTGTTAGGGGTGCACAGAGAGGCAAGTGACAAGCTCACAGGGGTCTCTGTGGTGTCCTCTGTACAGCACATGGTGACGAAAGAGGAGGACAGAGGCTCAAATCCAAGAGGACTGGAAAAGGAAAGGAAGAGGAGGCCCCAACACAATCCACAGTCTGGGTGGCCCTCCGAGCATGGAAGGCATGGAGCAGCAAGGTTAGCACAGGTCAAACAGGTCACTCACACTTGCTAAGGTGGGGTGGGGGTGGGGAGAGAGTTGCACACCTTTCCCACTAAAAGTAATAGGGTTCATATTCTCGTACAGTAAGCAAAGCTTTCCGGGGTTGAAAAGTATGAAAGAATTTCTGGAAACCCTATGCACATATAATTTTAGTAGATACTAAGCATGTTTAAAGCTAAAAATGGTATCCTCCCACTACAACTGGATGCAAAGTATAATATCATAGAGTAGGTTGGCATCGCAGGATTTGACGCAACGCTAAACTTCAGTCTTCTTCCCCGCACAGGCTGTTTGACAGCAATGAAGGTGGGTGAAGAACTGGACAGCCTGCAGTTGAATGCTAACCCTGCCACTTGAAGTTATTTAACCTCTCTGACAGAGTTTTCTCTTTCTAACTGGCAGAACAACACAAGCCCCTGCCCGAGGAGAAGATCTCTGAACTATCACATGACAGGTCTCAACAGGCATGGCTTGAGACACGAGGAAGTCAGCGCTGGTCATGCTCCAGTAGCTGTCTTCCTCCTTCCCGGAATCAGCTGCCTGCTCTCCTACCAATACCACTGAGCTAGAGCAGATTGAAAAGTTCTCTGCATTTTCTGAGCATAAGCTTTTTGAAAAAGCAAGCTAAGGGGTTGGAGGTATAGCTCACATGGATGAGGCCCAGGGTTCCATCTCCAGCACTGAAACCAGGGAGTAGTACACCCACTATTATCCAAAACCTTCAAATGAAATGTGGGTGACCCTTGAATGAAAAAAAAATTGGCTTCTTATCTCAGTGGGAAAAGATCACAAGTGAAATAACATATTTCTTTAAATTAATCAACAAACAGCCATTCTCTGGAAAAAGAAGGAAAGAAAGTAGGAGGGTGGGAAAGAAGGCAAGAGGGTAAGAAGGAAGTGAGCAAAGAAAGTGAAGGAAAAAGGAGGAAGAGCTCTTTCTGTGCAGTATTTATTGACTTGTCCATTTACTTGGACTTTGTAGTACCGAGGAATGAACTCAGTCCTCAGGTAAGGGCTTTCAGTGGGAAAACCCTTGCTTCAACCTATGCTTAGGTTGAGAAGTTTTTCTAAACTTCCACTTTTTTTCTTTTCTGGTGTGGGAAGTCCTTCTGTATACGTGTTTCTTTTATTGATTAATGAATAAAATAACTGCCTTGGCGTGTGATTGGGCAAAAGAGTAAGAGTTTGGTGGGAAAAACTAAACTGAAGGCTGGGTGAAAGAACACAGAGTCAGAAGAAGCCATGTAGCCCCACCAGAGACAGATGCAGAATGGAAACTTGCTGGTAAGCCACAGCCATGTAGTGAAACACAGATTAATAGAAATGGTTTAAATTAAGATGTAAGAAGCTAGCAATACACTTAAGCTAATAGGCCAAGCACTGATTTAATTAATACAGTTTCTGTGTGATTGTTTCAGTTCTGGGCCGCTGAGAACAAACAAGTGGCCTCCTACAACAAATTGGCACCCCAACATGGTCGACTAGATCTATGTAAAAACCTGAAAAGGCTTACAAAGGAATTCTAGACACAAAAGAACAGAGTTAAGCATGGCTTTTGGCAGCCACAATTTTTTTTTCTAGATGGGTTTAGCTTCCTAGTTCACCAGCACAAATGGCTCTGACCCTTTCGGGAGGTCCAGCTATGGAGCATTTAAATGGGGTGATAAGGTAGATATAAACATTGTAACTATAATTCTTGCTTGATACCTATCTTGTTATTTGTAATTTTACTATGTTAATGTTAAACCCTTCCTTTTCATTTAAACATAAAAGGGAAAATAGTATGGGAAGTCCTTCAGTATATGTGTTGGCTTTATTGGTTAACCAATAAGGAAACTGTTTTGGGCCTGTGATAGGGTAGAATAGAGCTAGGTGGAAAAAACTAAACTGAATGCTGGGAGAATGAAGGCCGAGTCAGGAGAAGCCATGTAGCCCAATGCCGGAGACAGATGCATTGGAACTTTGCTGGTAGGCCACGACCTCATAGTGATGCACAAATTAATGGAGATGGGTTAGTTTAGGATATAAGAGCAAGCTAGAAATATGCTTAAGCTATTGGCCAAATATTATTGCAAATAATATAGTTTCTGAGTGATTATTTTGTGGTCTGGGCAGCCAGGAACAAACAAACTGCCTCCTACCACACTTCTCTCTCCTTTCAGAAGTAACTTAGTACACTGCAAAGAATTCTCTCTTTTCTCTCTTTTAATGTTCAGTCTCTTCCATTCCCAAGTGTTTAAAACTGGCCGTCTGCTGACCATCCTTGAGTGTGCCAACAAGATAAACTGATGTGGAGGAAGCAGCTACTCCCAGAGCTCAGCCGAAGGCCACAGACAGTACAGTGGCTGCAGGACTAACACGGGTTCCCAAGCATCTAGGATTTGTTGCTTTCAATTCCTTCCTCACACTGAAATCAGTAGCCCTTTCCCAGCTCTGGTTCAAAATTTGTTTATTTTTCTTCTAAACGGAAGCTAAAGTTCTGACCTGTCCATTGTGGACATGGGTGCTACCTAGCACCCCCTTGTTCTTCCTCTCTTCCCTTGACCCTAGCTACAGTCCTTTAGAAGTCTTAGCTTTATCTTTTGACTCTTCCCCAGCACCATTTTCTCTCCCAGTTGCTTGTTCACCTTCATGGTCAAAGTCTCCTTTATCATTCCGACTTTAGTCTAGTCCTCAGCTCCCACATTGCTGAACTTCCTGAAGATGCACCCTTTCCCACCTGAATCCCAGGGGTCTACCTGCAGCACCACCATAGTCTTTACTGTGTGGTACCAATTATCAAATACAGCTGTGTGCACATCACATGCTCTATCAGCCAATGTGTAAGGAATGTGTGACATTTTAATAGAAAATTTTATATCAGCTCTTAACAAAATTAAAATTGTTATAAAATATGTTTTTCCATGGTGTTTCAAGATAATAGACTAACACGATCATTTATTACAGATACCGTACGTTACCAACTAGAAAGTCTTGTCAGTTTCCAAGTGACAATGTTGTAATGCTCTAAATGACACTTCCCACTTCATAGCCCAGTGAATGACTGCTGCATGATCAGCAGAATTGAGAATGGGTTTTTCATTTCCCTGTAAGCTCTGCATCAGCTCGCAAAGATGCAAGGGCTAATGTACAGAATGAATTGTAAAGATACAGATACAAGGGCTAATATACAGAACATCTCCTTACCTGATGAAAAGAAGTTTGCAGAAGTCACTCAGGAAAGGACCATTATGTAATGAAGTTATTTAGTTTACAAGAGGCAGGTTTGACTATAAAAAGGGAACTGATACGCTGACAGCAGAGACCACAGCAACACACTGTGAAGATGGCAGCAGGGCCCACAAGCTAAGGAACAGGCCACTGGGAGTCAGAATTACCATGGCATCTCCTAAAGGACGCAGCCCTGTCAGCTCCTTAGCTTTTCCTCACAGTGACAGAACTCATACTGCTGACTCCAGAATCTGAAGAAGACAAGTTCTGTTGTTGGAAGTCCCTACATTCGTGGTGTTTCAGCAGTCATAGTAAAGAAATGCCCAAGGGAAACACAAAGTAAACACCAGACCAGAACATAGCGGTACTCAGGGTCACATTCCCTGGCCACCGATCACTGCCCATCATCTACCACCCACCATCACACTGCTGCTGCTGCTCTTTGGGGAGTCTTCCGCCAATCAGAATCAGAAACAAAAGAAAGACACAGAAATCCATGAGCTCACAAGTTCTCCAAATGACTCCAAAGCCATTCCAGCTTGAGAGCCAGTGAATCCACACCCTTCCTTTGAACTAGGTGACGACCAGCATGCCAGACTTCTTAAAGGATGAAATAGCTAAACTAATGGAATATCACTTCTCTTAAAAAAATTGCTATGAGAACACAATGTGAAAAACAAGCCCACCCCAAATGTATGAAAGCAAAATAGCAAACCACCTTCAAAACGACATGAAAGAGCTCTTACTAATTCAGTCTGTCTCATCTGTGGATAAATGTTTGAACTGGAAAAGTCAAATATGAATCCACTCATTCTGAATCAGGTACTTAGTACATACAGTAGGGTATTTTTCACCTCACTGGCAAAAATAGCTTTTTATAAAGTGAGCCAGAAATTTGTGCCTTTTCTCACAATGCCAAAAGGAAGAGGTACATTCTGTACTCCTATCAATTTCTTGGCTGAGAATTTCCATGATGTACATATGAGGGTTAATGTTTCAATGGTTGTTTTGTGACATGGGGTTTTGTCATGTAGTTCAGGTTGGCTCTGTTTCTGGGTAGCATGTGCTATGTCCAGTGCTCAGTGATATAATAAGAATGTGTGTTTTTTTTAAAAAAAAACTCAAATATATGTCAAGAGGAAAACAAAAGAGGAAAAGAATAACATTTCCAATATAATTCTGAAAAATACCCATCAGGTGCAACATTTACACTGTATTACCCAAAATGCTACCTTGTCAAAGCAAGGTTTCATGCCAAAGTTTTTGAATGAACTTGAGAAGAAATGACCATAATGAACCAATGTCAAAGCTTAAATTTCATTTCAATTTCCACATTCTTATCTAAAGGGCTATATTAAATTATGGCAAACAATCAGTTCTGTAGTGTTTTTTCTCTCTCTGTTTTTCTCTCTGTCTTTCTCTCTGTGTCTCTGTCTGTCTGTCTGTCTCTGTCTCTCTTTCTCTGTGTGTGTGTATGTGTGTGTGTGTGTGTGTGTGTGTGTAGGCAAGGAGTAAACTTGTTGCATCCCATAAGAGCTGTCCATTTGTTTTGTGAGACAAAACATGAGAGTCTTTCACATTACCTATAACTCGCTGACATGGCTAGGCTGTTAGCTAGTGAGTCTCAGGGATCTGTCTCTGCCTCCCCAGCATGGGAATTATAAGTATACAACATCACACTGGGCTTTTTCACATGGGTTCTGGGCAATGAACTCAGGTCCTATTGCCTGCATTTCCCTGACCAAGCTATCTCTCTAGACGAGGCTGATGTTCAGGATTGTTTGTTTGTTGGGCTGATGTTCAGGATTGTTTGTTTGTTGGGGCATGAGGTCAGATCTGATCCCTACCTGGGTCTGAAGCTTCTACTGAAGGTACTGCAAAGTATGGAGATTTCCAAGTACTTGAGAACCTAATCCACAGGCAGATCTGGCTCCTTCCTGTGTCTGCTAATTTGGCTGCTGCTGCTGTTCAATGTGGAATTTCCTCCACCCCTGTGGCCATAAACGGTCAGGTCATCTTTATAGATAAACCTTAAGCTTTCATTAGATTTAAGAACTTCAAAAGCTCTAATTACACCTTTCCTCTCCTGCACCTTGCACCCTGCCTTCTGAGTGGATGTGGGGTCATCCGGACAAGCGTGGTCAACCTACCAGAACCACACCTGCTGTGGGACAATGGTCTTGTATTCTGCAAAGATTGGTCACTTGAATTGGTTTAATAATGGTTTAATGGTTTTGTATTCTGCTGATTGGTCAGGAGCCAGGCAGGAAGTATAGGTGGGGCGACAAGAATAGGAAAATTCTGGGAAAAGAAAAGGCTCAGTCTGCAGTCAACACCCAGACACAGAGGAAGCAAGATAAGAATGTTTTGCTGATAAAAGGTACCAAGCCACATGGCTAACACAGACAAGAATAATGGGTTAATATAAGAAGTAAGAGTTACTTAATAAGAAGCCTGAGCTAATAGGCCAACCAGTTTATAATTAATGTAGACCTCTGTGTGTTTCTTTGGGGCTGATAGGCTGTGGGACCAGGCAGGACAGAAACCTCATCAACACACACGTCTAAAAATATCTGATTCTTTCTCTCTGAACAGGTGTCCACTGTCAATAGCTCCTCAGTTAGGGGTGGGAACCCATATGTACCTTGCTATCCATGCGGGAATATTAGCTGGCTTGTTCTTCTGTATGTCTTACATAGGCAAATACAGCTGTTGTGAACTCCTAAGTGTAGAAATCTTCTTGAGTCATAAGACATTGTCTCATCTAAGTCCTCCATAGCCTTTGGCTCCTGCAATCTTTCCCCAATGTTCCCTGAACCCTGGAGAGGCTGGAATGTGGTGTGTGTTGGTGTAATGCTTAGCCATAAACAAGACAGCCATAAATCACAACCTATGACCGCCAAATGCCTGTGCTTACATTTCTAGTTAGCAACCTCTGAGGTCTATTTTATGTGGCAGCTAGGATATTATCAGAAATTGTTTTTTAAGTTTTATGTTTTTACTGATGTATAACTTAGATAAGCAAACTATATGAAGCTAAGGCCTAAGTTGGATGCACATCTACATATGCTTATGAATACACAAAGCCACCACAGCCCTTAGTAAGAATGTTTCCAGGCTGGGAATGAAGGTCAGGGGCTCTGAGCTTGATCTCCAGTACCAAAAGCAACAACAAAATCAATTTCCAGAACTCACTCTAGCAGATTCCCCAATGCCCCCCCTTTCCAGTGTAATTACTTTTATTGATTAATTTTGCTAACTTTCGTTTTCCATTTACTCACAGATACCTAAATTCCTTCAACAAAAGGAATAATCTTATGTTGGACTTGGAAGAGTCTTGGAATAGCCAACCTAGTTAAGTTTATTGCGGGGCTTTTTCTCAATGAAGCTTCAACAATAGCAATGTTGGCCCCCGTAGGGAGTGCATATTCCTATTCATGTTAATGAAGTAGGGGAGTTAAAAAAAAAGCAACAGTCATTTGTCCGACCTTACAGGGAACAGCAGTAGACTGAAGACCTGATGATCTGGGGCTCTCATGGGAACACACAGGTATCTTGACACAGGTCTTTCATGAGAACATGGCTGGATAGAAATGTCAGATACTCTGATCCACATCAACACTGTCCTAAGCACCCCTTCACTCCCCATACACCCAGACAAGACCATGAAAATGAACACAGCTGTCACAAGCAGGAGTGTTCTATCTCCTTATTTCTCCCAGAAAGCTGATTTTAAGGGGGGTGGGGGGAATCTGGCAGTTTCATTACCATTGTTGAAAATGTTTCAAGCTGATTATTGCCTGTGAAAGCCATTCGCTGTCAGATTTTAGTAAAACACACTTGAATGACAAAGAATGCTTTGTGTGGAATGCAGAGTCTGATTTGCCTGTGTGGCAGGGAGGTCCCTGCTGTGGCTTCACTAATGCAGAGCGACTGTGCAGGTGCGGGCTCTGATTCAGAGATCGATACTTCATCTCTAATTACCCTAGCCCTCCTGTGCACGACTACTTTCCTAGTCCCCATGGAAACGGGACATGAATACTGATGCAATCCAATCGTCAGGCGCTGATGCCAGTAGCCAGCGAAGGTCTGCAAAGCCAACTCCGTCACAGCGTACAGATGAGGAGTAATAGTTATCACAATCAAGCTCTGTTCTAGACGCATGAGACATCCATGCCTTCAGGGAGCTTATGATGAATAGATTTCAATGAGTGTTATTTGGGTAACCTCTGAAATGTACGCTGCTTCTTCTTTCTTTTTTCCCTTCAGTCCTGGGGTTTCTACAAGTTGCCAGGACACTGAATGAATTGGAAAGGGACTTAACCAGGGTCAGAAGTGCTTGGAACAATTAGAGAAAAGTATGTATCATACTGTAAGGTCAGAGTGGACACTTGTACTTGGGGATCAAGTAATCCGTGACCTTGACTCCCTATATCCATTCCCACTTCGTGAAATCCTGCAGTTTTCCTGCTTGGCTGCCTGGAGAACTCTGTCATGAAATGTCATTCTCTCCCGATGTGCCCTGAGTGCAATGCAAGACAACTGTGTGTGTGGGAGGGTGCTGTTCCAAGTTCTTTAGAGGACACTTCACTAAACCAAAGAGTAAGTATTACTGTAACTGAGACACCATGAGCCATCACCTCAGTGCTGGCACAGTCCCTGTTTCACCTGAAAATGGATACTCTCACCCCAAATAGATTCTCCCAAATGTGCAAAATACTGTTGCTCTAACCAGCTGCTAATTGCAAATAGTATATTAAAGATTTGCTAGTCATATCATAGAAAGTAAATACATGCTATAGGAGAGAAAATACACTGCATAATTGTTTCATAGCGAGGATTTCTATATACAGTCTGTAGATACTTGAGGTGATGTTAGACTTTTTAAACCAAACTTTGTATGGGTGTACACATGTATGTATAGCTGTGTACATGTGTATATGCATGTATATGTACAGATGCACAATCACATGTGAACATGTATGTAGAGCCTAGAAATTATCACTGAGTATCTTCGTTTACCAATTTCCATTTTATTTCTTGAGACACTATCTCTCATTGAATGCGGAGCTCACTGGTTCAGCTAAACCAGCTGGACAGTAGGCTCTAGGCTTCCTCCTGTCTCCATGCCTCCAGTCTGGGATTGACTCTGTGTCTGGACATCCATGTGGGTTCTAAGGATTCAAACCCAAGTCTCCATGACTGGGAAGGAGACATTGTGCTGACTGAGCCACCCCTCGGCCCTATGTTAAATCTTATTTCTTTGCCATTTTAACGGGAAGTCATTTTATAATTACTATTTTCTCATATCAAAATTGTTAACAACTTCACAGTCTTTTATAATAAAGTCGTTTTATGCTAATTCCTACATCTAGGAGGTCATGAATAATAATGGAATGAAATATTTTTAGAAACAGTATCCATATTTCTGCTTTTATAAAAGAACTGGCTCCTTCATTCTTACATGCTCCTTTTTGTATGTAACTACCAGACAAACACACCAAGACTTGGCTACCTCACTTTACCCACAGCTCCACTCAACTTTACTAGGATCTTAAGTACAGCTATTATGGATTTATTTTCAAAGGATTTTATGCTACTCTACTCATTTGATAATAATGTAGTAAAACAATTGTGTAGATATTAAATATTAAGAACATTGAAGTGGTTTGTGTTTTTATTATATGCAGATAGACACTGATAATATTTCTCAATGTAATTAATAGCTTTACATATTCATACTTGAAGATATTTAAAGTTCTTTTTTCAGCATAACTTTATAGGAATTGAACTTCCAGGTTGAGATTTATGAGCACATTCATAATTATTCTGTATCGCCATGCTGCTTTTTAAGCAGTCTGTATCAATTTAGCATAATTTCAGATTCTTCACTGAATTATCAGATGCGAGCTGAAGGTGCTGCTTTAGACCACACGACTGGGTTCAGAGAGAGAACAACTAAATATCAGAGAGACTGGGTGACTTGCCTAAAGCCAGATAAAGCTGATAAGAGGGAGAATCAGTCATGGAGATGGCAATGGCACCATGGGGACAGTGTGACTACAGGACCCTCCACATCACCTTCTCTGTGCCACACTACCCTGAGGTTCTCACTCCTTAGGCTCTCCTTGTTGGGAATGTGAGGCACAACTGCTAAAGAAGGAAAGAAGATTGGGACGAGCAGAAGACCCAGGTTGGATAAAGGCACCTGTAAGAGTGGTGGGGTGCAAGGGGAAAGGAAACCACAGTAGAAGCAGCCCTGAGATTTGATCTGAAATTCTGTTCCAGAAAGTATGTGAGCCTGTCAGTAAGGGTCCATCACATCAATTCTCTTGTTTAGAGGTTACAAAAGATTCACAATTCAGAATTCCCTACAAAGTCCAACTGCCTATCAGCAATAATTAGTGCATGCAGGTGTGTCTGGACCACTGCCCATGCAATCAAGGATAGCTATGAATGAGGCCTCACAGAAAACCACAGTCACCTAAAACACTGGGAGGGTTCCATGGGAGTGGAAGGGGATCATGTTTTCTCATCACCTGACTCCGTGGCTCTGGAGCACGAACTTTGTACATCCCAAGTGGTGTTGCAATGTCAAAGAGCTGAGCAGGCCCACCAGCACCTTCCAAAGCTTCACACACACTCAAATCAGGGATCTCAGAGAAAGTACTACGTTCCCATTTTCCAGGAAAAATGAGAGCTCCCCAGAGAAGTTTCAGAGAGCAAAGTGCAGCTGCACCTGGATGGAGATCAAGGTCCTCCCAGTTGGCCAGGCAGAGCCCAGCAATTCAACCTTGAACTCTGCCCACCTAAGTGTCCCACACTGATGTCTTTGAACTCTTCATCAACCAAGTCAACTACTAAAAATCAGCACTGATTTGAACTGCTAGCTTTTGAAAGCTGCTTTCTAACTTTTCTTGGACTCAGCAAAGAACTTAAAAACACTTCTAGTTCTGCCTTGGGCGCATCAATGGACTCTTCTGAAACTGGTTTTTCTTTCCCCAAATGAGAAATTTAGGCCACTTGATCTTTAAGGTTCCTTCTCTCAATGCTAGTTATCCAAGTCATGTGCACATAAAAAAATCGTGTGTGTGATGTGTTTACACACTCACCTGTCTGACAGCATGCACATGCCATGGCGTACAAGCATTGTCAGAGGACAACCTCCAGCCCCCACTTTCCTGATTGTTTGATTCAGGGTCTCTTTGTTGCTTGATGCTGCCTGTGTCAAGTAGCTTGCCTGTGGGCCCCTAGGGAGTCACCTGTCTCTGCCTGCCATTGCACAGTAGGGGCACTGGGAGAATGACCATGCTATACCAAGTCTAGCTTTCTGTCTGTCCTGTGCTGGGCTTTCCTCGGGTCCTCGCACTTGTACAGCCAGCACTTTAACCACCAAGACATCATCGTCCCAACCTGCCAAGTGCGCTTCTGATACAGCACAGAATGGGTCATTGTCAAAGGCAAAAATAAAATTCGGATTTCCTTAAATAAGTGACTGTGTCCAAACAATTTCACAATTAAAAAAATATAACACACACACACACAAACTTGTAAATGGATATTCTAACAACTGGTCGAATTTTATTTTCACCTTCACATAGACAAGCAGGTGACAATTCTATTTCAGAAGCATTCCAAGTTGACCAGTAAGCAAATGATAACAACTGGAAACATCCGACCAGCATCATAGGCTATGGCCACATGTACCACGAAAGGCAGGGCCATAGTTTGAGTCAGATTCAAGAAATTCAAGGGCATGGGAATCAAGAAGAGTCTGGAGAACTACTTTTCAACTGCACGGGTTAGTAGTTAGTCATCAAGTTGATACAATAGAGAGCAGCCAGCAGGTATTTTGGTGTGTGCTGTATGCTTGTGTTCATGCTCATGACTGTGTATAAGTGCACTGGCACACGTGTCTATATGTATGTGGAGGCCAGTGGTCAATGTCAGGTGTCTTCTGTCCTCCATTTTTTTATTTTAAGACAAGGTCTCCCACTTGGGACAACCTGGAACTTGCTGATTTGACAAGGCTAGTGGATCAGCGAGCTCCATGGATTCTACCTGTTCTGCCTCTCCAGTGCTGGGTTTGCAAGTGATTGCATCATACATGTTTAGATTTTCACATGGGGATTGAGGATCCAAACTCAGGTCCTCATACTTTGTGGCAAGCATTTTATAGACTGAGACATCTCCCCAGTCCCTACAAAAATGTATTTTAAAAATAATAATAAAATACAGTGTATTAGCGGAGCACATGACATAAAGGGGCAACATTCGGAGGTTAGACTCGTTACCCAGATACTGTTTTCAGCTCGGGGCTGGATTCTGCAAACCACACTTCTGGCTCCACAGTGCCAGCGTCTTGCCCAGTCTGACCTCTCAGAAACATTATGGCGCTGGGAAGCTGCAGGGGGAGATGGGATTTGGTCTATTCTGGTTTTCTTACAGTTTTTACTATCTTGCCAGTGATACACCTTTACCCCATGGCAACAACAGGGCCAGCTTTCCTCTCCGGGATGCCAGCTAGCCAGCATCCCCTCCTCAGAAAGTTTACAGGGCTCCATGTACTTTTCAGTTCCTCCCCCAAATTCCTTGATCCTGAGTATTAGTGCTTTCATGTCATCACTACCTCCAGGGCAGTACTAAGGAAAGGCCAGTCCTTGAGATGTTTGCTATTGATTCACAATGGCAAAGGTGTTTACACCAGTGTATACACTAATTAACATCACTAGCTACACTGCTTGCAAAGGCAGACGGTCTCAAAAAGGAGCAGTGAGTTGATTCACATCCAGGCTGCAAGCTTCTCATTGCATGGTGGTGTTAGTCGCTAGCCATTCAGCTGCTTTGATTTACACAGCCTCAGTGGCTCCCCACGAGCAATCATGGTTGTTGTTGTTGTTTTTAAGTATTAATAGTAACTCCTAACATACTTCTTGTGTTTTCTGTCTTTTATCAGGCTTTGATATAGAAGTTAGATATAGTTATTTGTTCAACAGTTTTTCCTTTAGTTATATGCATGTGTGCTTACAAAACGGATCATGATATAAACATGACATTAAATGGTTACAAGCTAAACAAACTAGCCTAACTTATAGATTCTAGGAAATTCTTTCTATCTATATTTTAGTAAAATGTGTGTGTGTGTGTGTGCATATGTGTGTGCGATTCCTGTGATGTTATATTTAAGACATGGACTTTAAAAATATTTTTACTATTCAGCCAAATAAAAATTTCCATCTAAGAGTGACCAAATCCAAATCAATCAAACAAACAAAACCAATAGTCCAGACAGGCTATTAGCGCTCCATCCTCTTGCCTCAGCCTCCTCAGTGATGGCATTACAAATGTATTACTCATGCAGGGTAATGGTTTGGTTTACTTCAGGACCCTAGATAGCATGCCAATTTGTGTGAGTTGGCTGCAGGACTTTGGGGGTACCCCAGGTAATTCAGAACCTCCTTTTACAAAGGCATTTGTCCCTGCCAGTCACGTGTGGGTGGACTTACTCATGGACAGCACCTAAAGATCGGGAAACAGGCAGACTTGGGCTTACATCAAACTATTTAGGCATTTCTCATCATAGCAATAGCCTAACACAGCAGTCTACTTAGATGTCTGTAAGACAAATGATACACAGTCTTGACTTGTCTAATTTTAGCCCAAAGAGGACACTTAGTGTCCCTAGAAGATAAGCTACAGCTGATCTGTCTGATCTAAGGAAGGATGGAGGAAACAGGACAGTGTAGATTGCCAAGCATTTTTCTACAAGCCAGGGAATACTCCATGCTTTTGATACTGGAATGAAAATTAGTTCCTTGCTCAGTGATTCTGAGAATTTTCCTACTACACTATCTGGAAAAATTTGAACACAAAGGTGAACTTGGGCTATTTTAGTAAAATGTATTGACTCTATGTTAAAATATTTACAATATTATGAAATTTTCATTTTAATTTTGAGGTTGAATCCACATTTTTTCCTCTTGGCTGGAGACAAGTAAATAATATTGTCTTTTCCAAGTTCATAAAACTATTAAAAATATTTAAGTTTTAATGTTATTTATACTGGAATAAGAACTTGGTTTAGTCAATTTAGTTGACTTGACCAAAGGAAGAAGTCGTGTGGGAACTGCGCAGCCTGGGAAAGTGAGAGGCCAGGAGTGTGCAATGAATTTGAGGTTCACTGTGAGTAAACTTTAATGTGACTTTCAGAACATTACCGACCTTCTCTAAATTTGTACTTTCATGACCATGAAAGAGGGGATTGATAAGACATTTGCAAAGTTACGCACAGGTATTTTGACAACATGGATTCAACACACAACTCTGTCTCCCACGATAGTAGCTAAACCAAGCAGTTCATCTGAACAAATGCTATTCAGAAAGCACTAAAGAAAGGACTTCAATACAAGTTTACACAAAAGGAGGGGACAGGACAAGAGTGGTCCTGGCTCCCACCATCTCATTCTTACACCATCAAAACCTCATCAAGCAGAAGCAAGCCTGAACTTCCAAACCATGGGACTGTCAGCATCTTCACATTCCATGAAGGGCCAATCTGTCACATCACCTCCAACTCTATCTACAGCTATCTTCTCTGAGGAAGCATAAAATGCCTATGCTCATTCCATTTTCCTCGCTAAGTCTAAGAACACAAATATAAGGGTTCAGACAAAACATTTTCTGCCACGCTTGTTTACTCCAGTTGCAGATTTCTCTACCATGAGTGTGAAGTTCATTCATCTAAATTTATTCTGATGGCCCTCGAGTGTACATTCTTATTAAGTGAAAAGAAGCCAAGCAACAAGCACAGTCACTCGAGAAGGTGGCAAGTGGTGAAGAGTTCCTCAGGGGCTTTAACAGGGGAAAGTGATCACTTTTTATAAGAGCGATTCCAATTCCACTGGCAGACAATATCTGATAATTCAGACTTAAAAACAAAACAGGTTTGAAAATGTCACATCATTTATAAGCTTTACTAGTAACTTATGCTACTTGGCCTATATCCTATTTTAGAGATCTTTTATAATTAAAAAAAAACCCACTGATACTACTTTGGAGGTTAACAGTATGAGGTACTTTAAAAATTAACTTCCCATTTTATACCAAACTACCATTGTTAATGCAAACAAGAATATGAGAAGGTAGATCTTTTTGAGTCTTGAACTTAAGCACCCTGATTTATCAGTAACACCAGTAAGGATGGTGACGATCAAGCAGAAGGAGACTCTGCCTGATAAAGGATTTCCATACAGCAAAGGGTCCCTAGTTCATGCAGCCGTTAGCACCAGTAGTTGGTGCCACCCTTCTATTTAATGTGCAAGATTCTAAACCAGCAATCTCTACCGGAGGGGTTACAGTGATAGCACCCACTGCAGCCCCCAGAGTTCTCAGGTCATGTGACAAGCAATACTAACGTGCTAGTCTCTTTCATAGAATCAACTGATGTTACAAGTTCTACTGCAAAAAAAGTAGTCCCTAGATGGAGCACATTGAATATGTCATGTCCTCGCTGAGAAACAAACTATTTCTCAGAGCATTTCAGACACAGGTCTAGATGAATTTTATGTGACCGTTTTTATAAATCAAATTTAAATGTTCAAGTAATTCTTAGGAAGGTTGTTAAAGTATTTAAAATATTGTTCGTATAAAAAATTAGATATAGGCCTATGGGCACATAGAAATTATATGAAGTAATTTGACAGCGCTTACCTGTTTCAAGAACCGGACTCCATAGCTAAATACATACAGGTAAAAGGAAAATCGCCACCTGTAGAAGATTAAAGAAATTAAGACAATCAGTTTACATAATTCACAGTATACCTGAAATGTGAGGAAAAAGTTAATTAAGTTTTCTGTCCCTTTAAACCAAGTAATGAATTTGGTGAAAGTCACTGGCCGAACATGAACAGCCCTGTGTATGGCTTTAGGAAATAAATATTAGCCATTATTCACAACCTTTCTTTCTGTAAGTTATCAAACTTGCCCAGCTGCCTTTCTTCCTTCCCAACTTGTCAATTTTCTCTGATTGAACCCACATGGAGGGATGAACTTCATCAAATGAAGGTATTTAAGTTTTTATTTACAAAAAGCATCCTACCCTAGTACTCAACACCCAAATTTACTTCTTGCATGCAATGAAAACTTTTTAAAAAGTGTGTGTGTATGTGTGTGTGTGTGTGTGTGTGTGTGTGTGTGCATGTGCAGGAACATGTGCACGTGAGCACACATGTATACATGTGTTTGTATCTGTGGTCCTGTGTGCACTATGTGACGAAACTCAGTCAGCTGGTTTGTGCCGTAAGCACTTTTTCTCGAACCATCTCTTTGGCCTTCCTTGTACTCTCTGAATGTGAATACCATGCTTTTAAAAACTGGCTGGGATTCACTCAGCTTTATTCATCAGGTTACTAGGTTGGTGGAACCTTGGATGAGAGCTTATAGATGAACATCCAAGAAGAAACTAGACACCTTGATACCATCGTAAGACAAACTGTTTGCAAAGAACCTAAATTTTTTTTTAAGTAAAGTAAGTGACAGATTATAGGAGATAATTAAAATAATACATAAAATTGTCTGAAAGAAGGAAGAATTATATTCAGGGGAGGAAGAGTGCTAAGGTTCTAGGAAACAGCTGATGACTGGCTTTGACCACCACCAGACACAAGCATCCCCCAGACTCCACAGAGAGACATTTCTGGGCTGGTCCACTCTCCAACGTTCTGAAATCTAAGGCAGAACTCATTTAGAGAACTTTGAACTTAAGAGTTGAAAGTCTTCAACAAGTAACTCATAAAAATCTGAATTCAGTAAGGAACAACAAAAACTGACAAGAGGAGGAGAAATTCAAAAAGTCTTGCAACAAACCGGAAAAGCACTGGCTCTAGCCTCATGTGGACATCCTTCTGTAAGAACGGATGGCGCACGCACAGTGTGAACAGCAAAAACGGACGTCACCCACAGCCACAACTAGTTTTCTTGGTGGCTACAGGTGAATGTCTGCCTCTGTGTTTCTTTCCATCTTGAGTACAAATTCTACATCAGAACCTAAAATCAAGACTGACATGGGCCATGTTCAGTTACACAGGGTTCAGCCTGACCTAATGCTTTGCGATCACCATACTGAATTTCAAATAAGTGTTAGACAATCCCCCATTTTATTGAATGGACCTTGCAGATTAGTTAGCTTTGATGAACAACACAGAATCTTTTCATTTGGGGCAAACCTGCTAATATCCCTTGACCTCAGCTCTACCTCAGGGAAGAATAAGTTTATTCCATAATGGTAATCCAAAGATTTGGTCATCTTTAGAGAAACATTTATTTCAGTCTCTTTCTTTCCCTGTTACACTGAGACAGTGTACCTCAAGAATTTGCTTGTTTTTCTGGCCTCTGCAGACCACTAAATCTCCAACTGCTCTAGTAAACGATTTATAACAGCTGTCTCAATTCTGACCATTGTTAGTAGGCAATGATTGGACAGCTTATGTATAATAAAAAATTTATAGAAGTCATTGGAATTCTTATCATCATTTATGTGTGTGAATTTTATTCTATCACTAACATGACCCAGTTTTCATAAGACATGGGCTCTATTATAAGAACACCGATGCCTACCCTATTTGAATAACAAGTTGCAATGAATATTTACAAGGCAGACTTCTTATTTCCACAAAATATCTGCAGGAAGAAAAATTTGTAAACATTTTTGCAACATGAAAAAAATATCTATGGAGTTTCATATAAGCTACCATTTTAAATGATTGCTGCAAGCTTGTTTATTGTTCCACAGACTTTCAATAGAATATCTCTAGGAAGAGCTAAGGAAAGTGGCATATAATAGGAAAGCGACCACAAATAGGAAGACATGACTTCTATTCTCCTGCTAGGAGCAGGGAAGGATTCTTATAACAGCAAGAGAATAAAATTAGATTTTAAAAAGGGGTTTTAGAGAGCTTAAGGCGATACCTCAGTTAGTAAAGCACTTGCCTAAAATTATGGGGACCTGTGCTTAACACCCAGAACCCATGAAAAAATCTGGGCATGGTGTTCTGTGTTTGTAACCCCAGTGCTGGAAAGGCAAAAGCAATGGAATAAACCTCCCAACAAAACTGAAAACTGGAGATTTCTGGATCTTGATAGTCTAGTTTGATCTAGTCTGATCTAGTCTGATTCATCAGCTCCAAGTGGAGGAGAAACTTTACCTCAAAGAGACAGCGTCCCTGAGTTTGTCCCCTTCCCCAAACACCCAAACACAAACGTGTGTTTGCACGAGTGCCATGAACAGACACTTTTATTTTTCAAGGCAATAGAGAAATAGAGATGACATTAAACAAATTATGGCTCTTTAGAGAAGGAAAAAAGTATCTTTCTGTTTGTACCCCTTTCCACACTCTCTTATAAAAATAATTTCTTTTCTTTTTTTTTTTTAAACAAACTATCAGTTTTCATTTTACACCAACCTCACCCCCATTCACTCCTCAGAGAGAGTAAGGGACATTGCTTTGAGGAAGGTCCAAGGCCCTCCCTACTATATCTAGGCTGAGCAAGGTATCCATCTAAAGAGAACAGGTTCCCAAAAGCCAATACCAGCAGTAGGGATAAATCCTGGTGCCACTGCCAGCGGCCCCACTGTCTGCCCCAGCCACATTCAGAGGGACTAGTTTGGTCCTATGCTGGCTGATCCCTTCCCTGTCCAGCTGGAGTTGGTGAGCTCCCATTTGTTCAAGTAAACTGTTTCAGTGGGTGTCCCCATCATGGTCTTGACCTCTTTGCTCATATTCTCACCCCTCCTACTCTTCAATTGAACTTTGGGAGCTCAGCCCAGTGCTCCACTGAGGGTCTCTGCCTCTGTTTCCATTAGTTGCTGGTTGAAGGTTCTATGGTGGCATTAAAGATATTCATCAATCTGACTACAGGGCAAGGTTAGTTGGGGCATCCTCATCACTATTGTTTAGGGTCTTAGCTGGGGTCATCCTTGTGGGTTCCTGGGAATTTCTCTAGTATCAAGTTTCTTGCTAGCCCCATAATGGCTCCTTCAATCAATATATCTCTTTCCTTGCTCTCATCTCTGTCCTTCCTCCATCGCGATTATCCCGTTCCCTCAAGTTCTCCTTCCCCTTCTCCCCTCCTCTGTCCCTTGCTCCCTTCCTTCTCCCCTAACCCCCATGATCCCAATTTTGTCAGGTGATCTTGTCCATTTCCCCTTTCCAGGTGGATCTATGTATGTTTTCCTTAGGGTTTACTTTGTTACTTAGCTTCTCTAGGATCATGAACTACAGGCTCAATATCCTTATGAGTGAGTACATACCATGTTCATCTTTCTGGGTCTGGGTTACCTCACTGTTGGCCATCTTGCCCAGAAACCTAGGCATGATGATGTATTTGGGGGCAGCAGGAAAATCCCCCAAATACATCAGTTAGTGACTGCTACTTCCTTTTACAGCTAGAAAGAAGGGGAAGTACTCTGTACCCTGGTGGTTTCAGATGCAACCAAGATTCTGACAAGATGATTTTTGAAAGTGCTGCATGCCGGGGATTGGAGCTCTTCCATAGCTCATATTTATAACAGAGAACAAGGCATTGGAGATAGCGAATTTATCTGAAAATCTCTCAGTCCACTGAAAACATTCAGGGCCTACAAATGTCAACTCGCTACTTCATCAAAGACTTCAAAGAGAATTTTTACTAAGAAACAAAAGGACAGGGAATAGGACCAAGAGCATCTTCTCCTTGAGCAGGTCTGGAGAGATCTTTTGCAATTCAGCAACAACAATAACAGCTAAATAACCGGCATGAATCTACCAAATGGGACTGAGTATAGCAAGCAAACAGCATGCTAAATAACCACAGCACAGTCTCTTCAATACGACTTCCTACAAAAATCAGAAGTCATTTTCCAGAAAATATTTCACATTCTCAATGTGATGAAGAAGACAAGATTTCTAAAATCAAAAGCAGAAAGACAAAGGTATAAATCAATTTTTAAGAGCAGCTGGACTAAAAGATCATAGGTGAAGAAAACCAAAGAATGGTTGTGCAGATTCTGAAGACAGAGACGGGAATTACTACCCATGTGAGGAAAGGGGTGAGGATAGAGAGAAAGAACAAGAAGCTGTGTTGGTGTGGAAGCCCTGGGGAGAGCCAAGGGAGGGGGAAGAACATGATCAAAATATACTATATAGAAATGTTAAATATGAAAATTAATTAATTTGAAACAAGATATGCATAGAAGAAATCCAATCACTGAAACAGATGGTAAACAATCCCAAGAGATCAACTGTGAAAAAAGGACTATAGATTGAGGGGTCAGGGGAAAAAAAATCTAAATATAATGGTTTCTAGGAAACTAAAATTAAAAAACTAACATAGAAATAATCATCAATGACACATTTGAAAAGAATAAACTAAGAAATAAAGGATCAAATTATGTTCTAAACAAGACCAATTCAAAGCCATATCCAGAACAAAATTTGAATCCTAGAGTAAAAATGAAATAAAGAATCCTTCTGTATTCAGACAAGAAAACAAAACATGTCAACACACAAATAAAGCAAATAAAAACAAGTCACCCTCAAGGACACAAATATCCACATGATCTTTAATTTCTCCTTCATACCAGCCAATGATAAAGATGGTGGAAGAAAGTCATGGCTAGCCGAGGTGCCTTTCATTGGTTAAGCAACTTCAAAAATATTCTCCTAATCAAAGGCTATGAAACTGTGCTAATCTGGAACCTTCATTGAATGGTAAGCTTGCTGTTCTGTGTGTAAAATAGATACATGTGCAAGATAACAATCTCATTTACAATAGTTATTGTATCTTGACAAATGTAAGATTTTTGTAAATCTATAGCTAAATAAAATACACTATTAAAATTTTAAAAAAAGTAACTCAGGTCAATTTCAACCCACCAAAACACCAAATATAAATTAAGAACTCAAAGAATATAGTTTTAAAATAAAATAGGATGCACAAACTTAGAAATATGCATAATTTCCCTAAATTTCATCAACCAATTAAAGCTATTGTTCTTAATGGACAATGTAAAATATTTAACAATAACCAAGGGATGAATTCTGAGATTGTATTGGTAAAAACAGGGAATGAAGAAGCAAAACATTAAATTCATTGGTGCAGACAATACTGTTTTGATAATGAAATATATAACTAATAATATTTTTATAGAATCTTAAATGATGAATTATCATTAAAAATGGTTAAGTCAAAAATTACGTCTGTGCCTTTAGTTATGTAGTGCTAAACTAGCAGAAGTTGAATTTATTGCTTTCTTTTTTTTTCTTTTTGGTTTTTCGAGACAAGGTTTCTCTGTAGCTTTGCAGCCTGTCCTGGAACTAGCTCTCGTAGACCAGGCTGGTCTCGAACTCACAGAGATCTGCCTGCCTCTGCCTCCTGAGTGCTGGGATTAAAGGCATGCACCACCAGTGCCTGCCTGGATTTCTTATTTATTTACTTTTTAAGGTAAAGCAAGAACTCCCAGCGATAAGGAAGCAGGATTGAGGACAGCCATCTCATTTTGAAGCCCGAAAAGAGAAGGGCACTAGTGTAGCTGACAGAAATACAACTTGAATCCTACACTTTCCACGAAGGATGCAGACACTTGGACAGACACCAATATCAGCTCTCTATTGGAACCCTCTGTTGACAACAGAGTGTTTGGTGCCAGCCACACCATTGGTAAAAGATAAAATGAGGACACAAATCCAGCATTGCCTCCAGAGGCTTCTCTCAAATTCTGCAGAATTAGCGCCCACTGTAGTACACGGAGACAGCACAAAGTGACAACCAGAAAGGAGAGAGTTAAGATTGTCACTAGCCTGTGACTGTCCCTTGGGGTGACCATACAAATTTCATTCTATGTAATGAACACGGTGATGTCTATTTTTCCTCCTTCTTTAGGCCACAACCATATCTTCTCCTCCATCCAAACTGATTTTTCATAATCTTTCTGAACTTCCTTCCAGTCTCTACCAACCAAGGCTCTTGTCCCTAAAACATGTTGACTTAGCCGTAATATATCCTTTAAGTGTCTAATTACTAATTGGATCTTTCCTATCTGAGGGAGAATTTTGTATCTTAAATCTTCTGCCCAGGACAGCAGTGCTCTCACATACAGATGGGACACAGTCTCCATGATTCTCACACAGTTTGGAACCAGCGGCACAGCAAATGGACCTCCTGACCTGAAACTGAAGACGGTAACAAATGTTTCTATGCGTTGGAATGAGAAGAAAATGAGGCCATAGTCAGAAGTAGATGGACAGACATGTGACATAAGGCTCATGTTAAAGAATGACTTGTAATGCAGTATTTAGCAGTTGTCATGTGTCATCCAACAAGTAATTCCTAATTGACTTTTATGACTAACTATATCTCACCGTGCCAACGGCTACAAAACACTACCTCATCAGAATGTGGTTCCCAGGCAGACGTGTCCCATTGCATGTGAAGAAGACATGATGACAGAGGAAGCCTTCATTCTTTTTATGTGGTTGAGCAGTAGGTCATGTGAAGGACAGACTCTCTTGCCTTTTTAACTTTAAGCATCCAGATCTGTTTGTAACCACTTGCAATTGTGACTACACTATATCCATACATTTTACACACAGCTCCAGGACTGCTCAGAATAAAATTCAGTGAGACAGTGAGTTTCCACAGCCAGGGGTGCTCTAACCAAGAAAGGTTTGTGAATTCATGGGCTACTGAGGGTGTCCAGACAGACATAAGGAGTTGTTGATGCTCAGGGTTTCCATGGGTAACAGCTCACTTTTGTTTTCTAATGATCTAATGAATTCCTGCTCTGTTATCAGAAAAATGACCCTGTAACTAAATTGGGGAGATCAAGTCAAAGAAATTTTACCTGTAATTGTACAAATGACCAGATGGACATTCCTTAAAGATTTATTAAAGAACAAGAATTATCTCACGTGAGTATGAATATTCACAGCCCCCTTTTAGGGAACCAATAATTTACAAAGTTGATTCTCGACAGACGATGACTCAAAGTCCATCTATTCATATCTTAAATCTGTGCTTCTAGCTTCTATCAAAAGGTGATCTGTATTTCAAGGTCATCCTGCCACAATGTCTCCAAGAGCTGTCTTGATGAATCAGTCTTTCCACCTCAGAAAATCTTGATAAGGTGGAGATGGCACCATAGCGTGACCCTTCTGTAGGTGAGATAGGTAAGGGTAGTGAGGCAGAGAGGGGCTGGTTGGATATGAAATGCAGAGAAGGTTCCAATGTATGAGTTTCAGAGCCTAAGTCTTCTGAAGACCATGTCAGTAACACAGAGCAGGACAAGAGGCAGGGTAGTAATAGCTACCGATACTGGGGAAATGGGCTGTTACTAACAGCATAGAGGTCCTCACTTCAAATTATATAGTAGAAAGTAAGAATTAATGCAGATGGGAGCTGAGGGTAGCAGTGCCCTTCCTAGTACCATCTAAAACCTGACAAGGATGTAAGGCTACAGGATATATACATACATAAACACACACACATATGTATTACAAACCATATATAAATATAAAATATATATATTCATATGCCTGTATTGTAATGCATTTCCTTTTGAATACAAAGGACAAAAAGTGTATCAATGAATAACAAAAAGAATCATTGCAAAATATCTATCATATTGCCAAAGTTTTGACAAGAAATTTATCTTTTGCAGGCATGCTCATGTTTAAATCTATATTAAAAACACTTTCTTTTTTATTGTTGCTTTAAAACATTAGTTAAAATATAATCACTTCATTTTATCCTTCCCTCTCCTTCTTTGCGCCCCTTCTGCATCAGCCCCTTCCCCAGCTCCCTCCCAAACTCACAGCTTCCTCTTCCTCAACCACTGTGATTACACACATAAAAATATAGCCTAATGAGCTTCGTTCAGTGTTGCCTGCATGTACGTATTTCTAGGGCTGATCACTTGGGACTGGGTACCAATCAGGGGTCTCAGCCGTGGGCCCTAATTCTCTGTACACATTTTGTTTAAGTTGTTGAGATTTCACAGGTGTAGGTTCTTGGCTGCTCATATATATAATTTATATATCATATATCATATATAATTTAATATATAAATTTAATATACAATTATATACTTAATATATAATTAAATATATATTTAATATATAATTAAATACATATTTAACATACAATCATATATTTAATATATAATTAAATATATATTTAATCTGAAGATGTACAAAGAAGGGAGCGATGATACAGGAAATGGGTGTATGAGTACCGTCAGGAGTTACAGCTAGAGTTTCTAGCAGATCAGACACGCAGGAGCATTTTAAGGGATGCTATATCAACGTGAAAACAAATGAATAACCAAAGCATTCACTATTTCCCTATAACATAATGTTATGTGCTTCAAGCAAGCAGAATCCGATTGCAAACTGAATCTCACACGGTTCCTTGTTAGCACATTTGGAACATAGTAGGTAGTAGAGTAAAAACACACTCTTTCTCCTACTGAATGAGGGAGCACAGAGCGGCTTCCCACTGCTCTAAAAGCTTTTTGATCTGCCAGCTAGGGCTAATCAGGGCACGACTGCCAAAGGAGATAGGCAGAGTAGATTTTTCTAAAGCCCACCCAAGAGAGTAGGGCTTCTTGCTAAAGGGGTAAATAATTAAAGCCTGCAGTGTTCTGTGAAGTGGTTTCTAACTCTAAAATCTGGCCTATGTATAGCCAGACAGAGTCCTAGGGGAAGGAACGGGAGACAGCTAAAGGGTCAGTTCTGGCCTTGCTGACTTCCAGGAAGCAAATCCCACCTTTATGCTCCTAATTGTGGTCTCCAGTAGCCCATTCTGTATGGTCTTTGAAATATCAGTTCTGGGCTTACTGCTCCCTTGGCCTCCATTTTTGTTTAAATCCTACCTCTCCTACTGGGAAGGCTGCTACAGGACCTTCCTGCTCTTGATGCCTGTGCCCCCGTTCCCCCCACCCTGACTCTGAGGAAGGTTTGCAAGACTATTGTTTTGTTGCTAAACATGCAACATTCTTTTATTTTAAAATCTTTTTATCTTTTAAATTGAAATATAATAATTGTGTCATTTCTTCCCTTCCCTCCAACCCCTCCCAGATATCCCCCTTGCTCTCTCAAATTCATGGCTTCTTTTTCTTTAATTGTAGACATTCCTAAGTATGTAAATTCAACCTGCTTGGTCTGTACAACGCTATTTGTATGCATATGTTATATATATGTATATGATTTCAGAGCTGACCACTTGGTACTGAATAGCTAAATTGTCTGCTCTGAGGAAGACTATTTTCCCCACAGTCAGCCCTCCCTAGTTGCCTGCAGTTTTTTTTTTGGGGGGGGAGGGTAGGGCGTCGGGACTGGAGCTGAGGCCCCATGAGAGTCCTTCCATTTTAGCATGTCTGCTGGTGTCGTCCTTTCTCAGGGCTTTAAATATGCATTCCTACCACCAAAAATCAAGCAAGAGCAGACAGAGCCATTACCGAGTGTGTTCTCATATGAAATTCCACTTATCCATGCAGAACTATTCTCTAAGTTTGTTCTCTTCCCTCAGATCAATGCAGAAATGTGGCACAGCGAGCAACCACGGCACAACTACGGGAGCTGGGAGCCAAGCTCAGGATGTCGTCTTCAAGGTCTGATGCTAAAGCCTGTGTTTCCTGTGTGCTCTATTATTCAATCACGGAAGTAATAGCTAACACGAACTAACTACCAACCAGTGAAGACTGGTTAAGCAAAGGAGGTAGGGTCTTTTAAACAAGTACTGACAGATATTACCAGACACATAAAATTCAAAAGCATCATGATGGGTGAAAGAAGTCAGCACACAAAGCCACATATTGGATAATTCTAATTATATGCAATATTCAGGAAAGGTAGATTCATGAAGAGAATAAGATAGGTCAGTAGTTCCTGGAACTAGCAGTCAAAGTTGACATGATGTGATAGCAAATGGGGTCAATTTATATTTTCTGGGTACTGTTTCAGAACTGGATAGTGTTCCAAGACTGGTATAACACTGACAGTTTGCCAAAATTCACTGAATTGTACTCTCAAGACAGATGGATTTCATGCTATGTAAATTATGTCTTAACAAATAGGTTAAAACAAACAAGCAGGCAGACAAACCGTACTGCCTCTGCCCCTGGCTTGGTGACCATTCTGCCCATTCTTGCAGGCTGAGGTCTCCTACTCTGGCTGTCTACAGCTGTTCTACTTGCTTCTCTGGGTGGGCTCACGACTCAGGCTCTCTCTTGGATATATTCCATAGTATCCTGGGTTCTTTAGAGGAACAGAACTAATACAATGAATCTATATATATCAAAAGGGGACTTTTCTTTTGAGAGGCTGTGGTCCAGCTAGTCCAACAATGACTGATGAAAAGGCCAAGATTCTGATAGTTGTTTAGGCAAAGAGGCTGAGTGTTTCAGCCATTCTTCAGACTACATAGAAATTCCAAGGAATTAGGTTCGAGCACGAGTGAAATAATGCTTCAGCTGCAGGACAGATGAACTTGAGAGTGAGGGCAAGCGGGCAACGTGCGAAACCTTCCTTCTTCCATGCACGGCCTTTCATGTGGGCTGCCACCAAGGGGTGTGGTTTAGATGTAGGGTAGCTTCCAATTTGATTTACTATAACTTTGGGATTTTAAAGGGTCCTGGAAGTCAAAGGGACATGCACATTAAACCTGCATTTGTGAAGATGAATTTGTATATGTTCCAAGGTCACAGAAGGTCTCTAGAAATCTGATGTACTTGAATGTATGCTACCAGTTGCAATTCTACTACAATATTACCACATATTCAAAATTAACCAAATTAATTTTTCCGATTCCCTTAGGGAAGAAATAGAACTACGTAAAGCACTTTATTTATGTCAAAACTACCACGCAAAATGAAATTTGTTTTGTTCTTAGCTTGCATGTGTGTTTATGTGTATGCATATGTTTCCCTTTTAAAACCTAACAGCTTTTTCTTTGCAATTTTGTTTCATATCTCTATATAGTAACACTTTGTCACATTCCCACTACCCTGACATATCAAAAGCCTTTTAGTTTTACTTCTGACTCTCAATCAATAAAATTCTGATAGTAAGACCTATAGATAGATCTGGATATAGCCTATGGACCAAAGCAAACAAAACAAAACAAAAAAGACAACCTACTGACTAGATCATTTGTTTATTCTCTGTTTCTTAATCTTGCCTGCAGTTCTGATCACAGGACTCCTTGCTCTCAGTTCTAATGGCATCCATGTCCTGATGGCCATAACTTTGGGTGGGGGTATGACGTCAACAGCTGCAGCCTCGCTTTGTTTTCAGACGTGTTTCTTCACGAAAGCTTAATTGACAATCAGGTCTGTCACAGACAACTGTGACAGAATAGGAACCTTCTAAAATGGCAATGTACAACTAGGGTCCGTGCCGTGGGAATAGCTGCTGAGAAGGTGGCTTCTCAAATATAGGAGGCCAGCCCATCATCCCACAGAGAACTCGCGCCATTCAGTACACGTGCTGGACACATTTCACTTCCTGCTTTTCAGGATGAACCACAATCAGTTAAAACATCACGGTATTACAAACATCACCTAGCCATTCATAGTCAAAGTCTAAGGAGCAGCGGCTAAGAGAGAGGGAGCGCAAGAACTCGGAGTTTCTTTTTCCTTCGATAGCATGGAAGGTCATAGCCACGGTTTTCTGCGAAGAACGCTAAAGAGGGCTATGAGGCTATCCAGTCCCTGTAAATTAGTTTGAGGAAAACTTTATATTCACAAAACAGCAGTTTATAGGACGACTTAGAACTGCAACATGTTTCATTATGATTTATAGCCTTCGTCATGTCAAAATAATTTCCTAAAATATGTCTATATAGAAAGAAAATTAATGGAAACCTATTCAAAACAGAGGGGGCGGAGCCGAGCTGCAGATAAAGTACTGTCTGTGTCCCAAACATTGGTCATCAAGGTCAAACCCTAACCTCCATCCTTCTACGCAAGTACAACTCTGAACTTCAGTAGATCAGGTTCCCCGTCCTTGATGTCAGCTGCTAAGATGAACGGGGTCAAGTGAATGGACTCCATCAACCACACTGGGCAGACGCTTATTCTCTCCTCTTCCCCAGCAGCAAACGGCATGCGTGGATGATTACTTTAAGTTTCGAACACCAGCACTGAGGCTTTACGTATATTTGATGTTCTTTATAGAATGTCTATGTGGATAAGACAACTTGACCTGGGTACTTTTTACTCACTAAAATTACAAACATTGAATTAAAGTTATTCCTTCTAGCTATGGGGCAATAATGACTTCCACACTTAGAAATCTAAGGTATCGAGATATGGGAAGATAGTGAAGTTCTAAGTCCAATGGAAGGCGTATAAGTCATGTATGTTTTAGCTGCACTTTACAGACATATCTTTAAATAATTCTGTTTACTATTACTCAACTTTTCTGTGTCACTTGATCTGAAAAAGAATGAAAATCAGCTCCCTTGAATTTTATAAATGAAAATGACATTCAGTGCTTGTGTTGTACAGTTGACAACCACCGCCTTTGTATCACCAATATCACTATTAAAACACGTACGCAGCACACTCAAACACAACTGGAACCCTGTGCAACTTCTCCAACTTGGCATTTCTTTTAAATTGCATGTCATCTTGTGGTGTAGAAAGGTAGCTTTCCTTCATTTGTGTTTTCTTCTCTGGAAGTCATTTAAAATGTTGTTTCTATATTTCCAAGCTCAGACTTGCATATGAATATAAATCTGTGAACTGAAATTGGTTTTTAAATGTAGGAAGTTAAGGCTAAGGAATTGGTGACTACTTGAGAAGCATCAATTTCTTATTCTACAGACGTGAGAGAGTGAGACTGTGGGGAGGGCTTGTCTTGGGAAGCTAACAGGAATCTTTAGAAAGGAGAGGTCCACAAGCAACCAACAGAAGAACACATAAGACTATCAGTAAATATAATCATGAAATCATGATTCAGCATCATGGAAAGAAACCGTAATTACATGGAGGTTGGCTCAAAATGATTTCCCAGAGTAGGCTGTAAGTGTCTGTGGAAGATGCCGGAGGGCTGCTGCTGTTTCCTCCTGCCATCCTGGGTGGTAAGAGACAGCCACCTGCTCTGTCAGTGGGGATGCCATGCCTCTCCGCGGAGGACAATGCACCCAGATAATTTGCCTAGCTGAATCATAGCGTGTAGGCTGATGTGTGACTAGTGCTGGGCGGTGGGGACGCGGAGGAAATTGACAAAGGAAGAACAAACTCCTCGGTTACCATTCTGTGTGTGCTCAGGAAGTTAATAGAAATTAACCTGGGGAGTCTGTTTGGAGGCGATGCTAACAGATACACTGAAGTTATTTTGTAGAATATTGGCAGAGATGGGGGTAGTTAACTACCCACTGCTATAGAAATGTAGAAAGTAGACATACCTATTATTAGTATGTGATCAATACAAAGATATCAGACATTCTGCTAGATACCAAAAAATAACCTTGAGAGATGAGTTTTAATGGCTTCCAGTTAACAGGCAAGAGGAAATAAATATACAGATAACCACAGCTCTAGATGGCATGTGAGAAAGATGCCAGCCACCAAGCTGCCTCTGGGTCCCAGAGAATATGATGCCAGGTAGTGGAACAAAGTTCTCCCGAGTTCTGGAGAGGTATGCGAAGCTAGAAGGCCCTTTCCTTTATTCTAAAGAGAGTTATAACAATTTCCTAATTCTAATTCAGACTGAGAAGTTGGGTGAGTTAACCAAGGCTAGGCAGGCACAGGATCAACTGTAATGTTTATGATGTTTACTATGAGATGGAAAGAGGGTGTCTTGATTAAGATTTTTACTGCCATGATAAAACACCAGGGCCAAAATCTACTTGGGGAGGAAAGGGTTTATTTCACCTTATAGCTTCTAAGTCCATCATCTAGAGAAGTCGGGAACCTGGAGACAGGTATTGATGCAGAGGCAATGGAGGAGTACTGCTTACTGGCTTGCTCTCCATAGTATTCTCAGCTTTCATCCTTACATACTCCAGGACTGCCTGTCCAGGGAAGGAACCACCCACAATGGCAGGACTTCCCACATCAATCACCGATTAAGAAAATGCAGTACAGACTTGCCTACAGGTAGATGTCATGGAGGCATTTTCTCAATTGAGAGAGTCCCTCTTCCCAAATTACTCTAGCTTGTGTCAAGTGACATAAAACTAGACAAGACAGAGAAGCTACTCAAGTGTGCAGCCTTCTATGTGTAAGTTACACTAGATAAGGTAGCTCAAGGATGTAAGCATTGATGCATCTCTACAACCAGGCAAGTGAGTCTTTGGCTTTGCCAGGTCCAACCAGGCTTTATCCCAGGGGGAGCTGAGCACAAGGCCTATTCTAGTCCTATATTTTTCTACATATCTGAAAAATCTTATTAATAGTGACAAAAACTTTGAAAAGTTAATTATTATCTATAAAAATGCAAACATCCTGAGCCAAATCACATATTAAAACATTATTAACAATTAAACTCTTGTTAAATTAATTTACCAGGAAGCTAGAAGTATGTCTTTGAAGATACAGACAGTTCGCTGGAGGAGAAGAGGGAAAAAGCCGTGTCCCTTCTCAAAGCTAGTTTCCTGATTGCAAGAAGGTTCTAAGGGGAGCTTAGGATGCAATAGCTTATCTCTATGTCAAATCAAATTTGGCACTGTAGAAGTAATGGATTAGATGGTTTCCTTCTTTCAAAAGTCCCTTAAAGGAAATAATTCTCTCCTATTTCCCAAGAAAATCAAAGTTCATATCGAGTTTACAGACACAGTTGGAAAGTGCCACGTTTAGGGATGGGCTGCTGTGCAGTCAGTGGCGCAATGCTTGCCCACGATATCTGAGGCTCTAGGTTCAATTCCCCAATCCCCAAGAAGTGTCACCAGTGCCTTAACCTCCTGGAAAGCTCCTATCTGTGTATCGCCAGCTCTACTTCCTGCTTGTACTGGGGATCCAACAGCTGTATCAGTGATGCCTAATTAATTCACCTAAAACCTGTCAATCAGGTAGCAGACACGAAACCGGAGACAACAACTAGCAGTCTGTGCTCCAGACAGGCACGGAGGGTCCTTAGCACCAAGTCTTCAAGCACATAGAAACCTTTACACAGGCCTCAAACAGCGGTGCACCAACATCAAACAAATGTCAACAAGCTATCTCTTCCCAGAGTTATCCACTGAGAATGTTTCTTTTCTTCTTTTTAATCTGAAAAGATACTTTTTAGGGAAGGGACAGCCTCTAACCTGTGTACTGTCAGGAATCTCTCAGAACAGGATAATAAACTCCAGAAGCTCACAGTTGGATTTACTCTGGCAATGATTATCTTTAAATATAGCACGATTTTCTTTGTTCGTAACTGTCTCCAACTACATTCTCACCTTGAGAAAGAGTGAAAGCTCTGAAGGGAAAATGCAATAAGGCCAAGCATGTATCGTCCTTCTTTATAAAACGATGACTCATAGGAAACACCCCTAGGCTCCTACTTCTAAACCACGTTTGTAATTGTCTTCCATGTCTGGGAGGGAATGGGAATGAAAGAAAATCAGACAGGCCCGTGTGAACAGGAAGCAAGAAAAGTTGGGGCAGACCAACTAGTACTTTTCCTCTTCCCAAACAAGTAGCCAGGTTCCTGTTTGCTCATTTCTACAAAGTGACTTCTCAAGACAATTTGCTTAGTCTTTCCGAGCCTCAGTTTCCCTGTGTTACAAAGGGGAAGGGGAGGAGAAAGAAATACACAGAGGGTAAGAAGGAAATCCATCTACTATCCCATTCTGTATCTGAGGTATAGTGGTTAGAATTTAATAACGCTTACAAAGAATCCTTGCAAGCTTTACAAATGTCAGATGCTGCTATTAGAACCTGCTCACTTAACTCTCTGTGGCCTCTTTAGGCGCATGTTTCTCTGTACCTGAGGCAGCAAAGGATATCAAGGGAAGTAGATTATCATGGTCTGGTCCCAGGAAAACTCATGTCCACCACACACCTCCCTTCCTGAATCCTAATAGATTCTCCCCACCAAAAAGTTCAAATTTTGTATTAATTGTTCAATGTCACATGAGTGTGCCACTTAATATCACTTTACACGGGAATTAAGATACAATGATTAAAGGATATTGCTCTATTGGAGAACATAAGATTAATAAAAATCTAGCAGGGAGGGTCATGAGTTCTTTTTGTAGAGGCTGAGAAATTAAGATCTATTTTTCATTAATCCTGTAGCTGTATTTCCTATGATTATCAGAATGCTGCATATTATCTACAAAGGCTTTACATGTATGAAAAGGGCATCAGTAATCTATTAAAACTCTCTCATTATTTTAATAAACCACTTGATTATGCCAGGTAACATCTCCAAAAGTCATGAATGTCTGGTAAGGAAATAAACATTCTCCAGTGCGCAGAGGGAGAGAAGAAGAAAACCCTTTGTTAATTACTGTGGTATGAGTAACGGGGGTTTCTTTCCTCCTCTCCAAAGGGAAGAGGCTGTCACACACTCAAGTCGTTACACAGTCTCATTTACAATGTTCTCTCTCGAGTGCTTTATTCTGAACAAAGAAGCATCCTTTCAATGAAGCCACTCAACCTCTTCAATCAATGCTAGTTTGCGATGCTTAGGATGGTCAGCTGATACAATCAGCTATTTTACGAAAGCAAAGGCATTTAACAACAACAGCAATGAAGCGCTTGGCTATTCCGGGGTCATGACCATGGAGCTGTTCATATTGGACATGATTGCAAACAGTCTTTTAGGAAACCCTTTAATAAGGAATTCAGTGAGGAAAAGAGTTACAGCTTAGGGACTGCCAGTGTGGGTCTACAGGAGAAGGAGAAACGCAAAGCATGGAAGAGGCAAAGGAGCACTGGGCATGAGATAAAACTTAGAGGAACAACTTCAAAAGTGGATACCAAACACAACTTAAATCGGGTGAAAGAACGAAGTCTTTTCTTCTGGATGATTCTGAAGTTTCTCCATCAAAGTCAAAGACAGACTGCAAATGCAGAGTGCCAGCAAGTTACTTCATGAAAAGCATTCCTATAGAAGCATACAATTAATATAACTAACATACAACTGTTGTTATTTCATCTTCCTAGTGGACACATAAGAGCTGTGGATGTAGCTCGGTTGATAGAATGCTTGCCTGGCATGCACAAGGCCCTGGGTTCAATGCTTAGTGCTGCACAAAGCAGCCATGGTGGTGTAAGCCTATGGTCCCAGCCCCCAGGAAGTAGAGGCAGGAGGATAAGAAATTCAAAATCATACTCAACTACATAGCAAGTCTGAAGCCAGCCTGGGCTCCATGCAACCTGGTCTCCAAAGGGTTGGCCCGGAATGGTTTTCCCTAGGAAACAGAAGACTTGCTTTATATGGGAAGGTACCCTACCTTCACCTGTCTTTGGTGGGTAGCAGCTGAGAAAGGAGAAACTTAGCTAGCGATATGTGAAAGTGGGCCAGAGAAATGTCAGAAAGCTGCCTCAAGGCTCAGCTCCTAGAGTTCGGAACTGGGAAGAACACACGGAATCAACCTGCATTTCATGCAAACAGACAACTGTACTAACTTCAGAGTCTATGCTCTGAGCTTCAAACTGTTTGTGCTAATGAAGAGGTAGGGCCCTAAAACAATACTTCAGTGCTTGTGGCAAGGAATCAAGTCATTGGAGAGAATGAGGAGTCTCTTGCAACACCATTTTCCCTCCAAAGCTGTCCTGCTAGGCCATCCTTTCACATTCACTTGAACAGAACATTCTGGAAATAGGCCAAGAAGTCAAATTAAAAAACAAGAGCCATGACAACAAACTGCTCCCCCTTAATCTAGTCTCTACCCTTTAACCTACCATTGCCTATACTCCTGTGATCAACCATGACCAGCACACCCTCAGTGAGGACCTAGGCCAGGCCCACCTTTTACAGCTCACCTAACATCTTTCCATTGTGGCTCCAAAGTAGAACCCAAGCCCACTCACTGGTCAGATGCCTGAACATATGTCAATAGTGAGTGTTGTCAGCTCTCATGGTAATAGCTTTAAAAGTCTTTACTTACTTTAGAAAAAAATATGGAGTTTACTTAACTCTACTTATACAATCAAGTCTGCCATACACAGAGTCCAACAAACTCTTCTCTTTTATACATATATACACATATATACAATATATATGTACATATATACACACATAGAGTGCATATACATATGTCAACACTAGATCCTATCTGCTGTCTGTTAAAGAAAAGGTGGAGATAGTATAAATTCAAACCATTTAAATTCTCTTGTTGCAATATATCTGAACACACAATAATGTCAAGTGACAGGTGAAACTATAATAAGCACTATCAGCCTTATATTAAATTGGGATTAACATCATAATGTTGGCATTCACTCAAATCTGTCGAATAAAATTGATACTAGAAATAATCCAAAGAGCTGGGAGATGAGGAGGTGTGCTGCAAAAAGATGTTTCTGGATATGATATGGGCACTGCACTCATACATTCAGTGTGGCTGCTGTTACCTGAGCAAGATGAGGACTGTCAATATATGAATGAACATGGATCGAGAGGAGGCTCAGGAGGACCCACAGGTCTCCCCGAGGGACTGCTGGAAGTCAACGGTTAGTGGGCGAGGAAATGCTACCACTTTCACCAGCAGTGTCGCCTCTGAAGACTTCCTCCAGCTTTGGGAAAGAGCTTCCCACCTGTGCTCCTGGGATTCTAATTAAACCCATTGGCTCACACACACGAAAGCAACGTGAAAGTAGAAGGGGGGCTCCTGGGGAAGAAGAATGGTTTCAGTGGAACGTAGAACGAGAGAGGGGAATGGAAGGGGAAGAAATGCCTAAAGTTCATTATACACGTGCATGAGGTCGTCAACAAATTTGAAAAGTTAAACGTTTTAAAAAAAGAAATAACCCAATGTCGTGAAAGGGGAACAAGCAAAGCAATGCTGGCATTTATATCTTTAGCGGACATGTGTGGACTTCCAAGTTTCCCAAAGTGTCTGTGCACTCAGCTCAGCGCTAGTCTAAGAGTTCCCTAGCAGAAACCACACGAAAAGAAAGCATCGGCCAAAATCTTTGGTGGCACAACAGCCAGCCCGTCTCTGTACACTGAGCATACTCTCCCAAGTATCTCCGCATCTGCCAGTCAGCAGCTGAGTAAGGAAGTACCAAAGTATTGCATGTAGGTGATCATCCGCTTGTCCTCTCCTGCGATGCTGTCCATGGTGTGAGCTCAGGGTCTGCAGACCTCCCTAAAAGCAATAGCGGAATGGCTTGGTAGGAATGGTGCTTCCATCTCTGCAAGACAGCACGCTCAGTTCCAGCACAGGCAGCAGCCATTTTCATGAATTGGTCTCACCAAACCTGAGAATCGGCTGCAAGTTACACATGCATCCTCATCTCCCCAGACAGCACTAGGCAAACCTCCTGGTCTCACAGGAAGGGGATAGAATTCCTGGGGCCCACTGTTCATCAGTCAGCAAAGTCTTATGTAATTTACTGAGCGCAGCGGTTTAGCTGAGGAAAAGACAAACATTTCCATGTGTAAAACGAAGTAAAGAAAATTGCAAATAGTGGGTAGTAGCTAAAATAAACAGTGCTAGTTAGTAGCCCTCCAGGAGGTTCAGAGAGGAACTTCTGGAGAAATCTGTGTGTGAAAGATTAGCAGTGTAACCATGGTGATACCAGGACATGGGCTGGGCTATGAAGCAGGGATACAGGACTGTCTTGAAGGAGGAAAGGAGACCAGCCAGGTTCAGAGACCAAAGCAGAAATAGGCGGGGTCTGCAGGAAAGGGCAAGAGCCCTCCCACTTGCACTGGGGGGCGGAGACCAGTGAGCAGAGGAGGACACAGAATAGCATATGGGCAGGAAAGGGTTAAATAGGAACTAAACAGAGAAAGTGAGGAAAGGGGATATGCTTATTATGATGTCTCAACTTTCCACATGAAAACACTGACATGGTTCCTCCACTGTATTTTCAGGATGTAGCATTGTGTCACAGATCCACAGAAATAACCACAACAGGCACGGCTTACTCCATGCCACATTCTGTAGGGCATGACTTATATCTTTTAGCTATTCAACTCTGGGGTATATCGTTCCCTCCGTTTGATGAAAAAAAAAAAACAACACTGTGGATCAGTTCTGTGAAATGCTTTGTTTGGGCTCACAGAGGAGCTGAAAAACAGCGTCTGGATTCACACTCTTGTTTTTAGGCCTCGGTGTGAGGTCTGAGAACATAAGATCCAGCAAAGTTGAACATATGTTTGGTCCACTACGCATCCACAGAAACAAGACAATGTCAGGGGCAGCACAGACTGTAGTCTTTTTCTTTTTAATGAATGAATGAATCTTAGCTATTATTCATCTTGTCTTGCTACCTAGTAAATATCATTTGATGGATGAGCTACTAAATACAGCAAACAAGCATCAAATGATTTGCATCAGATATTAACAATAAAAGATTTAGGAAACTTTATAAACACTGACTTAAAGTAACTCTTCTAAATAAAAGGACAGTATTTGCACAAAGCATGCACTTTCTTTCTTAAGGGGAAACGATTCAGGATATTATCTGTAGATAAAATGGAATAATCATAATGCATTAACATAAGCCCAAGGGCATGGGATCGAGTGTGATTTTAAGAGACCTGAAATAAAATAAAAATAACAGGTATCTGGTAGATGTTGAGTACTATGAAAAACAGTGTGTCTCACCATTCCACATGCTTGCTGACATGCAGAGCCAAGTACCGTGGGGCTGTTGATGGTAATGATGAGGGCTGAGGCAGAGGAGTAGACTAGGATTCAATGAACCCATGGATATTTTGAGCAAATTTTGAACATATATATATACACATATATACGTATATGCATGTCTATATATACATGCATACACACACATATATATAATCACTGTGGGAGAACTTTGAAAGAAATAAATTATTCTATAAAGTTTTATAGCACAGAAATTCTTGCAGAATCCCTTGATCTGACTGCAACTTTCATTTTTATTTAAAGGGCTTGTAATCAACTCAAAGAGTCTAATATACCCATTTATGAAGAAAATGGGAGTACTATCCCAATACACAAAACAGAAACACTTCAAAAATGAAGAACATGTATGAGTCAGATGAGACTTGAGTTAATTCAGAAGTAATTGACCAAATAAAAAATGCCCTCTGCATATCACATTTTTTAACTTTTAAATACATAATGCTGACTAAAGGACAGAAAAAAGCAGTTGGTCATATCTTGATTATCTGTATAAATACACAAAAGAAACAAATCTTTGTAATCCTCAGTTGTCCTTTCAATATCCTGTGGCTTTGATTCTTGTTGTACCTTTAGCATCCAATTTCTTCATCCTCACATTGCATGGACATGCCTGGACCTAATTCAGAGTTCTGTGCGGATGCAATCAGATAATGATAAGACTCAGAGAAAGGTGAGAGGCACCGCAGTTAGTAAAGTGCTTGCCTTGGGCCAGCATAATGTGCGTTCACTCTCCAAAACTCACAGAAACCAAAGCTGGACACAGTGGCACACAAGTAAAACGCTAGGGGTAGGCAGACACACGCAGATATCTCCCTGGGGTTCACTGTCCCATCCACCTGGCCTCCTTGGTGAGTCCTAGGCCAATTGGAACCGTGTTTTAAAAGGGAGGGCAGTAGATGACACCTGAGGCATATCATCTTAAAGCTGTCCTCTGTTCTCCATGCAAGTGTGAGTGTGTATGTGCATTCGTGAACACGCGCACACGTGCGTGCACACGCACAAGAACCCAGTAGAATTCCTGGAAATTCTGATTTAAACTCATGCATTTCTGCACCTGCTCCTGGACAAAAGATGTACATATGGATGCGGACAAACCAAAGAATTCCACCATTCTCACAATAGAAGCCTTCAAAACCTAGAAAGGCAAGCAACATTCATGAGAAAAAGTGGACAGAGAATCCAGTTTTTCCCATGTTTAGGCACTTTGACACTGCAGTTTGGAAAGCTAGGAGTTCCTAGTGAAATCACTTCTGGACTAGGCATTGTGGTTCCCAAAGGGAAGCAGGCTCTCAGGTATGCCCATAGCTCGTTCTCCAGAACGGGTGTCCCTAACGTGGTTGACAATGACTGAAGATCTTTGAGATGGGGGAGTATCCTGGATATTCTGGGTGGGCCCAATATAATCACAGGGGTTCCTAAAAAAGGCAGGAAGGTAAGATAATCAGAGATGAGAGAGGAGGTGAGAAGTGGACCCCAAAGTATGGGGGGTACGCAAAGATGGTGTGGCCTTTAAGGTAAAAAGTGTCCATGAAGTGAGAAATGCAGGTGGCTTCCAGCAGCTAGAAAGAGACAGGAAAAGATGTGCTCCTATGGCCTACAAAAGCAATGCAACCTCACTGTATGTATGCCATGAAACCAGACCCCTGGCTTTTAGAACTTTAAGACAATGAATAAGTTTATTCCAAGGAAAACAGACCTTCCAGCTTTCAAATGAGTACAGATTTAAGCTACCATTCTTGTGCCCCCCTGCCCTATATCCAAATTTACCACAATTGTCGTATACATTGACATCCTGCTAAAAATTGTCAAAAACTGGTGGCTTTTCTCTTATAACTTTTAGTGTCTCAATCTTGCTACTTCGTCAACTGATAGCCCCTTTTTAATTTAAATCTCAGTCATAGGGCCTCTGTGTGGAAACCTGTTTGTTCATAAAGTATACTTACTTCTCAGCTCATCTAGAAGCATGAGGTTGCCATTCCTTTGTTATAGCTCTCAGCATCCAAGCAATCCAAACTTGAAAAACTCCTCTTGAATCTGTTCTCATCCATTTTTGTGATGATGAAATTAAACCAAGGAACACGTTGTAAGGAGATTTTTTTCCTAAGGGTACTCTAATAGCTTGTAGCTAAAATTATACAATTTAAATGTCAGCAGGAAAGGTCTAGTGTGTAAAATACATTCCCCTCAATGAAGGTTTTGGTGAGTTAACAACGTCGCATGCGGTATGTTAGAAGTGCTGGCTGCACAGAACTCCCCGGAGTCTGTCGAGGATAAGCCACTTGGATGCAAGGTTGCATGGCTGAAATACTGTGCATAAAGAAGGCCACTAGCATACTGTGGCCCTGTCCATCAAGTAGCAAGATGGCTCCATGGGGGAGAATGTAGGCAAGTCATTTGCATTCACTCCTAATAGTCATACACTTTCCTTGCTTGGGGATCAGTTTATCAAATTCTCTAAGTCTCACTTTCCATGCCTGTAATACGAGAACAAAGTGGGGCATTTCAGAAGTTAAAATAAAGGACATAAGATGTTTTATCTAGTGTCTACTACTAAGAATACACTTTCAAACACAATGAAGTATACATACTGAGACTACAGAGCTATATTAAGAAATACAGAATCTTACACTAAAAATGCTCTTACACTGGAATTATATACACAGACAATATGTCTATGCATTAGTATGTAGTTATACTTATGTATATATTATGTCTCCTAGTTTAAATCTTGGTAGTTTTTTCTAATAATATTACTTATAAAATAATCTATTAAAATTAGTTATTGAACCAAGTTAACAATGTCAAAATAAAAACTAGAAACATGGCCTTCATGCGAAAGGGCTCCCTCTTCAACTTCTACTGCCCTGACTTCTTTGCTTGGCCAGGGAACACCTCACAATTTTCAGGTTCTTGATCACTTGGACAAATGTGGAAGGTCAAACATCTGGCTGGTTATTTAGGTCCCTGAAGTCAGCCATGGTCAGCTGAACCTCTCTAGGGCTAGGTTCTAATTATCTGATTCCTGGTGGCTTTTCTGAAACCATGCTTGCTTCATGAGCAGTTAGGGTTTCCTCCAACAAGGTCTTCACTGGAGTCATGGTCCATGTGTCAGAGTTTAACTCCAAGATCAAATATAAAATGTGTACCCTTTGACTAGAAACTCATTTTAAAAATTACACTGAAAACAAAAAATATATAAAATGTATACATGCAAAATGTCCCTTGAAGCTTTCTCTCTGTTCGTTTGGAAAGAAGCAATGGTTAGCAAATTAAATCTTCACAAAATGCTGTCATTAATCAGAATGAGGTCCATCTTCCTATATGTTGTGACCTAGAAAGATGGCTAACAAATTAAGTGAGGTGGAGGAAGTGTTAGAACAAACCAGGAGGCATGGACCCTTTTTAAATTGCATTCCAGTTTGCCTCTGACCATCAACATTCTCCTTTACTGTTTGCCACAGTGACTAGGTAATGAGAAACAGAAACACACAGTGCTGGGAGCCAGGACCAGACCTGAGCTGTTCTACTAAACCCCAGCCCCTTCAGCTACCAATCAGCACCCCTGCCTCTGTTTCCTGTCTTCTCTTCCTTCAAATGGAGATAATCTTGCCTCCTTCTAAAGCGTGAACAAATTAAGTAAATTGATCCATTTAGAATCAAGTCTTTAACCACATACTTATTAGGAGGAGAGGAAAAAGGATGAAATACAGTAGGTGCAAAATGTGGCGTATACATACACTGGAGAAGTATCCAGGTTTTAAATGAGGAAAATTTGGACACACACCCCGTGGGTGACCCCTTGAAGGGACAATGCTACAGGAAAGAGCCAGCCACAGAAAGGGCAAAGATTTCATACTTCTGCTTATAGGAGCTACCTAGAACAGCCAAACCCACAGAGACAGAAGGCAGAAGGGTGGCCCTGGGGACAGGGAGGCAGAGGGCAGGAGGGTGGCAATGAGGATAGGAAACCAAGAGCCAGTGCTCAGGGATGTGGAGTTGGAATTTTACAAGATGAAGTGTTCTGGAGATGGACCACGTGGCTGATTACACAACCATGTGAGTGTATGGCACAAAGTCTGGATGCTTTTAAAAGGCTAAGCTGGCTGTCTTTGTACTGCATGCTTTAATATAATTAAACATAAAATAAGTCCCTTTTCTAAAAAAAGTAGACCTTTGCCCAAATTTAGGCTGAGTAACTTTTAACAACAACAACTAATAATAATAATAATAATAATAATAATAATAATAATAATAAAATAGTAGTAGTAGTTTTAATAGTATCATCTCATTGCCATGCTATGCTTCTTTAAAGGGAAGTTTAAAAGAGGCTGGATTCTTTAAATTGTTATATTGATTTCTCTAAGACCTATACTGCATGCCTTCCCTGAAGCTTAATTTTTCCAAATTGCTTTCAGAAAAGCGAAGGTTGATTTTAGATTGTTTGTTTTTGTTTTTCATAGTCACAGTTGATAACAGATAAACTATCCCTGGTCAAATGGCAACAAGGAAGCCACAGCTCCGAGCAGCCATTCCTTAGTGTGTGAGAAGTGGCCAAGAAAGCCTTTCTCATGCAGACAGTCCTAGCAACCGGCCCTATAAGCTCACTGTTTGAGAAGGCTGTCCAATAAGATATTTTCTACAACAAAACCATTTCTGTTTCTCCCTCTGGATGACCTAGCACCGGCGCAACTGTGTTAAATAGGCCGAAAGTCGAGGTAAACAGTTTGTTTCTTTCCCTAAGTGTCTGAAATTTGAATCTTTAAAAATTAAATAACACCCGGAAAAAGAACACAGTTGCCAAGGGAGGCCTGGAGCTCAGGATTTCTGAGGATTAGGGCTACTTGTTTCCCTGGTGGATGGGCAGTGCACCTTTAAGAGCTGATTCAGCCCTCTGTCAGACCCAGGAGCCACATCCCTCCTAAGTATTTCAAGCAGTTCTCCTCTTTCCTTACACCCTGAGGCCAGCGTATAATCATACCAATTACTGAAACTTCGGCAGTGATCGTTAAAACCCAGGCAGACTTGCTATGCTTCAGGCACAGTGAAAAGCTTGTTCCCTGAATGACCTGCCTTGTACTGCCCAAGCTATACTTGGAGTGAAGCAGTTTTCCTAAGGCAAACTTGTCTTGGAAGTCAAGCCAATCTAGGAAGCACAGAACTGCGGTCCAGGTCTATCAGATCACATGGCCGGAGTGGTGAACTATCAGTCTATACTTTTAGGGAAAAGACAGTAACCAGAGAAGAAGCCAAGACATCAGTGACATGGGGTGGACAGGTGCTGCCTTCATCACTGTCTTCTGTACTTATTGCTCAACATACAGTGGTCACTGAATGAAGTAACACCACAGTACAAAGAATGGCCTGAACTTCGCCTGAACTCCACTGAGTATGTTTTGCATGCTGCAAGCTCTTAACACCATTGCTACTGATGGATGTTGGATGGGGGTAACGGGGAGGAACAGTGAGTCGTGAGCTCACATTTTTAAAAATTACTTTGCCATTGGTTTAAAAATAGTGCTTATTAATGATCCAGAATAATTGGGTTTCACTGTGGCATTTTCATAATGCAGTAACATACCCTGGCCCCATGTCTTCCTCTTCTTTGCTAGCCCCTTCTCCGTTCAGAGCCAGGCTTGTTCTGGCATGGGTCAGAGAGCGCACACCACATGCACAGTCTCTTGACATTGAGTGGGAGAACCAATGGTTTCTTAGTGCAGAACAGACAGCTGTGTCTAGGACAGGCAAGCTCTTGCTGCTAGTATTTTCTACCACAAAAAAAAATTGGCAGAGCAAACAGCCACAAACCCACTGATAATATTTATTTACATGTTTTCTATTTCCTTTGACCACTTCACAGAAAAACTGAATTACAACTCCTGCTTTTAATAACATTATTTTAGTCCATAAAACCAAAATTGAACAACCCTACCATCACAGAGAATTTCCAGTAGGTCTTTTTGTCTGTCAATATCTAAGGTTAAAAAAAAATAAGGAGAAATGAGTCTCAAATTCTTCATATCAAAAAAAAAAGATAACAAGACTATCTCGATTTCAATGAAAGGATGACTCCAAGTGCGTGAACAGATTTTCACTCATATAGTACCGTCAAAGTCACAGGTGACTTGGTACCCTACTTTATTAGTTAGCTTTTCTGTTGTTCTCATAAAATACCACGATCACAAGCAACTTAAGAAAGAAAGGGGTTGTTTTCATTTATGCTTCCGGAGGTACAGAGTTCATAAAGGCAGGGAAAGGCATGGTGTTAGGAGAAGAAATAGAGATAGTACATTGTATCCCCATATAAGATGCAGAGAGAGAGAGAGAGAGAGAGAGAGAGAGAGAGAGAGAGAGGTGGGAGAGGAGGGGAGAGAATATGAATGAATGAGAACACCAAGTGGGGCAAGACTATAAACCCTCATAGCCAGAGCGAGTCCTCACAGACCCACTTCCATCAGTTAGGCTCCACCTCCTAAAAGTTACAGAGCCTCCTCAAACAGTGCCACCAACTGGGAACCAAGTAAGTGCTCAAACACATGAGCCTGTGGGGGGTCATTCCTCATTCAAACCACCATCCACTGCTGTCTGTTCTGATGGAGTCTTTGGGATAATCCGAGTTAGGAGTGGAAAGGCTAGGAGAGGGGTCTATAGTGAAATAGGGAAATTCTGCAAAAAGAAATTTGGAGAATGGGACTTGGTGAGACCACAAAGCTATACATGTGCGCCCCTGCAGCCACTCATGGATCTACTGTTCACCAAAGGGTATCATCCCATCTCTCACTATACATGTGCACCCCTGCAGCCACTCATGGATCTACTGTTCACCAAAGGGTATCATCCCATCTCTCACTATACACACAGACCCTACTGGGAAATCTGACTATACAGACAGATGATCTGAAAATTGCACAGCTAAGGGGGCCTGATATTTTCTACACATAAACAATGACCATCAAAAACATGGGACTCCGAAAACCTAAGAAATAGTTTTCTATAAAAGATCCAGTATCAGGTTGTAGAGATGATTCACGCTGCCATACAAGCGGAAGTTCAGATTCCTAGCACCAGGGAAAAGCGAGGGACTGGAGTGTATGCCTGTAACCCCAGGGTTATGCATACACCTCCAGTGTGCTAGTGGTGAGAAAGAGAAGCAGGTGGATCCCTGGAGTTCATTGGTTGCAAGTCTAGCTGAATTGATTAGTTCCAGGGTCAGTAAGAGACCCAGTCATTTAAACAAAAGAAAGATGGGGATGATAGAGGAAGACACCAAAGTTGATCTCTGGCCTCCACATGCATGTGCAAATACATGTGCATATACCCATCTGCACACATTATACACACTGCACACAAAATACATATCCATACACACAGACACAGACAGACAGACATACACAGACAGACACACACACATGTCCAGCCTCACTACAGCTCACTGTCTGTATCCAGTATACCTATGATTCAGACACACATACACACAGAGCCACACACAGTCTCTCTCTCTCTCTCTCTCTCTCTCTCTCTCTCTCTCTCTCTCTNNNNTCTCTCTCTCTCTCTCTCTCACACACACACACACACACACACACACACACAGGTCTAGACTCACTGCAGCTCACTGGCTGTATCCATTATACCTATGATTTAGAAGAATGACCAGCACTCATGTTTCTATAAAGAATGTCAGCTTAGGAATCCCATGCCATTCCAATCTACTTTTAAAGTTATACAGTCCGCAGTTATGTACAGAAAGAGGCAAGGATATAAAATCGATTGCACACAGACTCTGACTCTCATTTTAGAGCTTATACAAAATGTGTAGCTTTTCTGAACGAAGGTTTACCTGGCTACCCGGTGCAATGTGAGGTATGAACAGAGTAACTGTGGTGATGAACTGGGTACACAATAAGCATCAATAAATGTTTATTTAATTATAATGGCAGGGGACCATCAAGGAAACATTAAAAGAATTACCAAACAGAATATTTATAAGACCAGGGAAAGCATTCATCACAGATCAGCACTCATTTTTTTCTGAATGACAGTCAGTTCTACACCATGGATGACAACAATGACTCATCAGGATGGGAAAACAAATTAAAGTACACAAACCAATTGACCTGGTAGCCTTGTAACTAACTACAGTGTCCTGGCACTACAGTTCTCCACAGGTCCTGTTTCACGAGTCCTATCCTTCTCCAAAGCTTAAAACACTGGTAAGATGAAGAGCTGATATGTTGGAACTATCTTTCCAAGGTGCAAGACTAACTTCATAAAAGAGTCTGGGAGGCCACCCTCATTGTGTCCCCTTAAAGTTTAGAAAGTGAAGAAGTAAGGGGCAGTGAGAAGCTAGTCCAGCTGCAGTTGGGCTCTGCCCTCTTCCGGTTCAGTCTGTTCTGGAATATCAGCACAGAACATTTTCCTCTCCCACGGCTTTCTTGACTAGCTCCTTACCCAGGCACGTCGCTGGTGGCTGTGCTTCTGTGTCAGCCCCTTCTTCCTGTCTGGACAGCCTCTGCATGTCGCCTGTTCTGTCACCAATGCATGCTATTATAGTCAAGATTTTACTGAAGATTTCCATCATTTACAAAAGATCTTATTCTCAGCGCAAGGCTGCCAAAGGCATCAATTCTGGCACGCACACATCCAGCATCCCCAGAGCTAGCCAAATCCGATTACACTACATCTGTTGTTTTGTAGAGCAAGCCTTGTCAGCATTGTTTTCTGGTACACGTAAAGCAACAACCTCGCTGTTAGCTACTTCCTAGTATGCCAGACAACAATGTAGAGAAACCTGCACGTTCCGTGCCTCTAAGAGGCCACTGCCATCAAGGACTCTCTACTGTGACCACCCAATGAGTGCTGAGCAAAGCTGGTTGCTTCCCAAGGAACCTGAGAACCTAAAGCTGTGGGGGTGCAGTTTTGTGAAATGGCTGCTGTTGAACTTGGTCCACCCAAGACACACTGACCTTGCTTAACTTTACAGCAATATGAAAATTATGTATAAAACATAAAACTCTGGCTTTCCAAGTCTTTATCTTTAGAGCTTTTCAAGTTTGGTCTGCACACTCCGTATGGTGTTTTTATTTTTCTTCTACTAGATGATACTCACTAGATTTCAATTTAACTGCTTCATTTTTTTGACAGAACCAATTAAGATATTTAGACCAACTTCTGCTAACCTCCATTTTTTTTAAATTCTAAACAAAGAAAAGAAAAAAAAGAGAAAAAGAAATAGTGGTCTCTGGGGATGGCTTGTTTGATAAAATGTCTGCCTTGCAAGCTTGAAGACCAACATTGGAGATAGAAACATGCCAAATGAGGTGATGAATGCTTGCAATCCCAGAGTTTCAATGGCAGAGTATCCATTAGTGTAGCCTAATTGGATAGCTACAAGCTGATAGCCCCTTTCTCAAAGAAAATGAATGGCAAACTTTCGGATGACAACTGGAATGATCCTCTGACCTACACACATAAATGTACATGCATGTATGCACACACACACACACACACACAAACATGCAGGAACACATGAAAACACACACACACAATCCCTAAAAGAACTAGACAGTAAGAAGTTATCAGATTATTAATCTAAGGGAAACTGGTACCCAGACCTAAATGGAGGGTCATGTTTTTTTCTTAGCAGCCCCTGGAGAAAAGGAGAAGAATCTGGACCCACCCAGTGTGGAAGGCGTTACAGCAGACAGCCCCCATCTCATGATGGAGCCCTGAAGGATTCCATCCGCAGGGTGAGCACGAATCATACATGAACACCTAACTGAAGAATCTCTAAAGTCACTTGGGGCATAAGCAGAATGTAAGAAGAGAAGGCACTGTCGTTTGAATGTGAACAATGGGTCGCCAGCTTTGGAAGGCCTTGGAACCATCAGGGTGTACAGCCTCACTAGAGGAAATGACAGACCTTCTACAGCTCACTCCACATCCTATCCTCTGCTTCCTGACGACAGATGTGATGTGACTTGATGGCTTCCTGTTCCTGATTCCCTTCCTTCTGCACCCCCTTCCCTGCCATGATGGAATGCTCCTGTTCAACTGTAAGCCAGAAAGAACCCATATTCTCTTCAACTGCTTCTTGGCAGGTATTTGGCCTCACGTAGAGGAAAGATGACTAATAGAGAGGATTGGTGTGAAAAAGTTAGACCCCTGCTGTGACAGACTTGACCGTGTGGCTCCTAGGCCTCTGGAACTGATTATAGAAGGAGTATAGAAAAGTTTGAACTTTGTTCACAAAAAATCCCAGAAGTCTATACACAGACCTTGATAGGCCATTCTGGTAGGAATTGGGAAGGAAGGCCAGAATGCCAATGGGAACAGTGATACTGAAGGCCGTCTGCATGCATGATGTACAGAGGGGTGGGGGGCAATGGTTCTATCAGGAATTTGACCCTAGGCCATTTCTATATCCTGCCAAAGAACATGGCTGCGGTCTACCGATGCTCTGAGAACTTACACGAGGCTGAGTTTTAAAGTAATGGATTAATTTATTTGGCATGGGGAACCACCCAGTATAAAATTCTGTCTATGGCATGGGTGTTGCACACAGCTCTGATTCTGATGTACAGGGAGATGTAGAGCAAAAAACCATGGCGAATGTGAGCAGAAAAGAATGAGATGCTGTAATGTGGCCCACTGCAGGGGCCTCAACTGAAGCTCACTTTGCTTGGTCTGGAAGCATACTGCCATGGACTTGGTTTGAGATGGCCCTGGATTGGCAGTGTTAGGAAAAGCTGAACAAAACATTTCACCAATCTGGGACAATGCCATCTTCCTTTTCAGCCCCAATACCCCAATATATAAATATATATATAATATACTTACTATATATAACATATATTAAGATAAATGAGTACTACAACTTTAAACACTAAAGGGGGAGAAAGGCCCATGAGTCAGAACAACAACAACAAAAAAGACCCACAAACATAGGAACTATCAAATATGATCAACATATCAGATTATAAAACAACTATGCTTATTCTGTATAAAAAACAAAAGATAGGGAAAAGGTATTTAAAATAATTTTTTAGAAATCAGGGCTTAAAAAGAGCAAATAAAAAAACTATAGTAGCCGAATTAAGAACCAGCAAAAGAAGGGATACAGATAGAAACATTTAAAAGACAATGTGTGATGCTAAACAAAAAGACCAGAGGTCATTTAACATAAAGTCACAAAACCAAGCAGCGTGGAAAGGAAACGAAGACTCACGAGGACAGAGAGTTGACCTAAAACACACTTACCGGTGACTACAGGAGAGGCATGGGGGGTAGGAAAGAGACAATATTTCAAAATGTAATGGCTTACATTTTTCAAAAATTGATAAAAGTAGCAATCTACAAATTTCAAAATTCTAGAGACTCTTGGGAAGAATATACTTATAAAATATTTATATCTATACCTAGCATACTGGAAATACAGAAAGACAAAGACTGAATGAAAACCCATGCAACCCACAGAAGGTAAAATGGCTTTATGCTCCAAGGACTGAGAAACTGGCCATCAACTTCTCCCTAGCAACCATCAAGGCAACAGTGGAATGGTGCATTTGTCTGCTAATAACTAACACAGCCTGTATTCTGTACTCAGGGAAAAAAATCTTTGAAGGATAAAAAGGAGAATTCATTTGAGACAACAAAAGCTAGGATATTTCAACTCTAGTAAAACTCAAGGAGCTTCAGACAAAAAAACGTGATTTCAATTGGAAAGTCTCGATACTAAAGAGAGAGAGAGAGAGAGAGAGAGAGAGAGAGAGAAACAAAAGAGAGAATGTGGTTGTATAAATCTGATACAATATTGTGTCCCTGTGCTTTTCAGGTTATTAATACTGATGCTTTCAAGTATAAAAAACACACACAGAATGAAAGTATAATAAAATAGCATAATTCATTAGATATGATGCATCTGAAATACTTCAGACTTTAAAAACTGACTCAGCAATTTCAAAACTAAGAGAGAAGAGAAATAGCAGTGCAAATCACAAAACAAGACAGATACAAGAAAAAATATCATGTCAATACGGGTGAAGGTCTGCTAGAAAAATAGAAAACAGATTTCCAGGCTGAAAAAAAATCCTACGATGTTTCTATCAGTTAGATCTGGAATGAGACACACATCTGAAGCCAGGCCTGGTGGTTATCCAGGAGGCAGAGGCAGGGGGATTGCAATTCAAGGCCCACCAGACTAGGGTTAAGTTCAGGGCCAGTCTCAGTAACTTGGTGGACCCTGTCTCAAAACAGCAAGTGAAAAGAGGGCTTGGGTTATAGTTCATTAGTAATGTTTCTGCCTGGTATGCTGAAAGTCCTAGGTTCCACCGCAAGTGTCACAAAAAAGGGAAAAGCACTCAAAGCTACACATACTGTGTTTCCAAATGACGAGAGCTACACTATTTGGAATGCGTAAGTGTTAAAAACTTGAGTAAAATTAAGAAGGTGGTTATCCAAAAACTGGTATGGTTTTATGTCTGACGACAAAAGTGGTGTTGGATTGGAAAGGCACACAGAAGGGGCCTCCGAGGAGAATTAGCCAGCCGATGATGTGGAACATTTTCTCAAAAGAGAGCGCGTTCAAACAAAAGCCATTATACAGGAGCAAGCTCACCACACAGGGGCACCTTAAGTCAGCTGAGCACAAGGGATGAGAGATGACGCCAAGGACCCTGAGGGTTGAGATCTGGACCCTGCTGAGACCCACGGGCTGGTAATCCCAGGGCAGAAATGGGAGAGATAGGGCTTGCATGGGAGCTCAAGGTGGCATACTTGTGCCAGGCCAGGGGCCTTGGTGGGACAGCAAAACAAAAGCAACCATCCAATGCAAGCAGATCCGTGGGTATGGGGCAGGGAACAGAGTACACAGAAAACTGTGAGCAGCCATTCATTATCAGCAATGTGTGGAAGGATGAAGCCAGGTAGGTGGTCTGAAGGACCAGTGGGGAGGACCACTGAAAATCCTCTAGAATACAGTCTGTATTTTATTTCAAACCCCCAGCTCATATCATATTCTCTTTTTGGGAATATGAGGGGCAGGTCTCCTGGATTCCATGGCGCATGTGCGGAAGTCAGGAGACAACTTCTTTCTGGAGTGAGTTCTCTCCTTCCACCGTGTGGCTTCCTGAGACTGAACTGAGTTCAAAGACAAGTGTCTTTATCAGCGGGGCTATCTTACCTCCTAGGGAATTATTTACCTAAAGCAGAGCAGAGTATTTCTCATTGCTGCAGTTGTGTGGCAACTTTGAAATTTATCATACTATTCCATTCATTGATGCACAACAAAATTTTTATCATAGAAAGATAAAACAACTATCTCATTTTATCATAAAAGTTAAAAATAACAATAGAACTGGTACTTTAATTCAAGATGAAAATTTTATTACATATAAATCTATGGTTTGAGCTAAGACACTGAATGACTTACTATTAACTGTAGACACTTAATATTTTATAATCTCACAGTAATTTTTATTTGCATTACTGATCAGAAAGCAAAGATTAATTTCCTGGCACCAAAAATGCTAATCTTAGAGGATTTTATTAAAAAAATCCCTTATGGTTTCCCTATTTGCTTTTTATTGTTGATCTTCTTAATGAAAATCTTATCTTCAAAGTGGGAGTTTTATATCTAAAATACCTAATAAGGATACAATATGTAGAGTATAAACAGAAAAATATGCAAAGATACAAAAACGTGCTTTCGCTGTTTTTTAGTCTTTGCTTCTTTCTTATTTATATGCAGACTTGGAAGTCACCTGGTTTATAGGATGCGTCTTTTAGACTTAAAAACATAAACTGAATAAAAAATGTCTAAGGCATCACATCAGCCAAAGCTCATTAGAAATCTTAAAGGCTTGAAAACCATCAGCATACGGGACGTGCATCCCAGGGAGTCTGGAACGGAAGAGCCTCCAACTCAGCTGTGATTCCCAACCTCAGCAGTTTCTCAACAGTGGACTAACAGGTGCTTTAGTTAATACGATGGTGTTTTCTCAAAGGCAATCATAGGCAACTAGCTTGGCCTTAGTATCTTTCAAAGCCCCTTCCACCCAACCCCCACATAATGGCTGTGGAAATGACAAAGATGGTCTACTGGATGGCATCAGCTTTCAACTGATCTTATAAAGTGTGTGCTACAAAGCTGGGCCAGCATCCAAGCCAAAAGTGCACAGCTTGAGCCCCCCCCCCTTTGGCCTACGACACAAAGCCCCGCAGAAATTATAATGGAAAAGTCCATATCAATCCCAAGTCTTTTTTGGTTGTTGTTTTGATTTTTTAATTAGTATCTCATTTGCTTTTCTGGGATAAAAGTGACTGAGCAGAAAAACTTCAATCCCTGGTCCTTTTGGACTGAGAAAATGTAGCCTATGACTAACCATTCCCCATATCCTCCAGAAGACAATTTCCACTGTGTTCTGCCCTCTCCAGCAGCCATCTCCATGGGGACACATACACTCCATACAAAGAAACTACAGAGGAGAATTCCATCTTCCAATTCATCCTGAAAATTCTCAGTCCCTTTCAATCTCCACTGATGAGCCTCTTTGTCATCTCCCTGGGACAAAAGAATCAATCAGAAGCTGAGGTGACTGCCTACCTTCCCGCCACCCCGTTCTTCTGTTACCATGGATGCACTGCCCTGCTTGTCTAGCCAATCATTCAGATCACTTACTTCTCTCTTCAGGTTTTCAGGGTTTCTTTTCTCTTTTGCTAGATTATTCTCATCAGCACACAAACGTGCCACCATTTTCCCTTTGTTAAAATGCATTGCTTAACCAGGCATGATTAGTTTCAACACTAAAAAACAGCTGGGAGAGGATAAGTAGACTCCAGGAGCTCAGGTCTAGCCTGCGCAAGTTTGGTTAGACTCTTTCTCAAAGAATGAATGATTGTTTAACCCCACATCCCCTCATGTAATTATCACCCTCTTTTTCAGAATGTCCCCTGTAATGAGTTCTTGCGCACTCACTGTTCTAATCTCTCCCCTTTCCTCTTAAGCCCTATGGCAGTACTTCCTCTATTCCTTTCTGTCTGAACCTCTTTAGACAGACACCGTAGACTTCCGGGTTGTGACACAGCCATCAGTACTGGTGGACACAGCTGGTCCTTTACATCTTCTTCCCCAGTCACAGGTCCTCTTCTAGTCTCCTTGGGTGGTTTTTGTTTTGTTTTGTTTTGTGTGTGTGTGTGTGTGTGTGTGTGTGTGTGTTTGTTGTTTGTTTTTGTCTCTACTGGACAACGTCTCGGGGTCAGTGCTCACAAGTTTATTCCTACTTCCTCACTTTCTCTATGATGACCTCACTGTCTTGGGGGTATAAAATGCTACCCACATCATTGAAGATTGCCAGATTTCTTTTTGCAGGCCAAATTTCTCCAAATCGTCTGCTCACTCATCCAGCTGCAGTTGGCACCCCTCCACATAAATCTCCCAAATAGTTCTCAAACTTAATATGATCAAAATGAAAAGCCAAGTTTCTGTCCCTTTCTGATGCTTCCACAGCTCAGTACCTGATGAAGCCTTCAATCAGTTTGTTATGATGAAACCCAGTGGACATCCTGAGGTCCTTACTGCCCCTTGCAGCAAACAACCAAGCTTGTCAGGATTATCTCTGACAGATATTTTTGGGATCATCTCCAGAAATTGATGCAAATATAAAGAATATGGAGGGATACAACAGATCTGAGTGGAGCAATGCACTAGAACCCCAGGATGCCAGCATTCTGCTCATGTAGCACCATGTTCGTGTTTTCTAAGCTCCATGCGGAAGCAGAATATAACAATGTATGTAACTGGCTATCAAAACAAACTAAAGATAAAATAAACATCCAAAGGCAGTGTAGTGAATCTGGGCGATGAAGATTTGATTCTCACAATGCTTGTCCTTTCTTTTATACTTGAAAGTTTTGCAAAGTGAAACCTTAAAATGTTTTAAAATACAATCTCTTCAAATGACTTCCTCTGCTATGACCTTAGCTGGCCCCTTCATCAGGTCTCTGGTGTGGGAGGTCCTTCTGTCTATGTGTTGCTTTTATTGGTTAATGAATAAAGAACTACTTTGGGCCTATGGCAAGGGTAGAACAGAACTAAGTGGAAAAAACTAAGCTGAATGCTGGGACAAAGAAGGGTGGAGTCAGGGAGAAGCCATGGAGCCCCTGTCAGAGTCAGACATGCCAAAACTTTGCCGGTAAGCCACGGCCATGTGGAGATATACAGATTAATAAAAATGGGTTAAATTAATATAAGAGTTAGCCAATAAGAAGCTAGGGCTAATGGGCAAAGCAGTGATTTAATTACTACAGTTTCTGTGTGATTATTTTGGGGCTAAGCGTCCAGAAACCAACAAGCGGCTCCCCTCCTCCAACGTCTGTCATTCTTTTTCCTTACACCCCCACCTCAAGGTGAACACAGCCAGCGTGATCCCATTAAATTGTTCATCACAGCACATCTTTCCTTGGTCCAATAGCCCCCAGTAGTTTCTGACCTATGGGCAAACATCAAAGCCTTTACAGCAATGTACAAGGCTATGTACAATCTGATCACCTTCCGCACTTCAGCCGAGCACCTTACTGATCTCACATTGGTCGGTACACTCTTCACTGGGCATCTGCAAAGGTTCCCCTACCCTGAATGGATTCTCCTAACCTCTTTCAGGCCTTGGCCCAAATTTCACTTTTTCTGGAAATATTTCTCACTGTCCTGAATGCTCATACCCACCCTTGAGCCACACACGCCCCATCTCCAACTTTATTTTTCTTCCACAATCCTTTGAGTGTATACATTTTACTTATTTGTTGAGCTCTTCTTTTCCACAGAAATGTAAACCATATCCCAAGCACTGTTCAGAACTACTCTACATGTGAGAGGCATTCAGAATCAATGAACAATGTGATACATAATATCTGGATGGCTATCAACCCAAACACCCATGTTGACTCATTATGTGTTCTGGAAACATTTGCTGTGCACCAGTTATGTGCCAAGCATGGCCAGGTATTCAAATGGGGTAATGTGAGGTGATTCCCTGAAGGAATCCACAGTCTAGAAGACCAAAAGGAAATGTCAGAGCAATGAGATGCTGTTATCAATACTAAGCATGCTACACAAAGGGGAGAGGGATACTCATGTCTGGCAAAAGGAGAATGAGGGCTTCATGCCTCCATCATGGGCTAGGTGAGGTCACACAGGTCACAGTAATCCACTTTCAGGTCTGATCCTCTCTGGATACCTAGAACTGTACCCAGCAGAAAGTGGTGCTTGGTAACTAGCCGTGGTTTGTATGAGGCTGCCCTGAGTCTTGACATGGATGTTTGTTCAGCAGGCACAGCAGGAGGAGGGGCACACTAGGCTGGAGTAGGAGACAGCACGAGCATTAGGCCAAGGGGCAAGGATGCTTACACTGTCTTCCCTGGTAACACGAGCCCCACTAACACAGGTAACAAGAGTGGATTGGGTACTCCAGGCTCACTGGTTTTCTCACCACCTGGAAGAACTCATAACAGTTGTTAGTAAAAGCTAAAAGTTGTTCAAGAAGAAGGTCTACCCACTGAGGCCCTGTTTTTATTTCAGGTGATGATTCTAGTACTACTACCAGTGACTCTTAGTGGCGTAAGAGCTGACATTTATTAAGTACTGGCAAAACAAGCATTCAAAACAGCTGGACAGCTCCATTTTAATTCAACATACCATTTCAACCTATATTTAGCTTGAAGAAGCCAATGCTGACCAGGTGGGTAAATGATAGAGACAGTGAAGGAGAGAAGACAGTCCGTCCCTTCCTGCTATTGACCAAATGTGCTCGACACTGGTGGGAGACACAAACCTCACACTGTGACCACAAGGATCCTTGCTGTTGACAAATAAAGAATCATGACTTCAAATTACATACTACTTTAAGAGTCAGTAAACCAGAAAAATCAAGCATTTTTTAAAGAAAGGGAAGAAGGAAGGAAGGATGATGAGGAAGAAAAAGAAAATAGAACTGCGTGTTTTTATCTCTTACAGAAGTCATCACACCAAACCTACCAAACTTAGTGGGTTATAAAATGAAAGAAAGAGTCCATGAAATTGGGGAGGATAAGGAGTTAGGGAGAGGAATAGGTGGTGAATCTGATCAAAACTCAAATGCACTGTATGCTTGTATGGAATTCTCGAAGAAGAAACATAACTATATTTTAAAACAAAACCTACCAAAATGTCACAACATTAGGCACTGGGAATCTGACAGAATGAAGTCCAGGTAAAGCACATGGGAGCTCTGTGTTTCTAGGAGAGATCAAGTCAAATGATATTTAACTAGTTGTGGGCATTTTTCACTTTCTTGGTTTTTAATACTGGAAATTGTAACTGAAAAATAATGACTTTTCTTAGGTTAGGAGCTGAATATGAGTTATTTCAGTAAATCATTAGAGCTTCTGGGATTATTAGCCTCGTGTTACCTCTGAGGAACTAAGTTCAGGGGTGAACTAAGGAGACAGTATCATTGTTTCTCTGCCTAGCAATCAATATAGAGTCCAACATAAAGCAAGTACTCAGCAGGGGCTCATTGGCCCCATCAGTATTCAGGAAAGAGCATTTAAAACCATACATGGATGCTTTTTGATTTAGTAGACCAAGTATTTAGCTAGAATTCATGTACATGCTTCATACTTGTTGAGAAGACAGTACTTTCTTGTTGAATCAATCAAATGGAAATGATATATCTAACTTCATATTAGATATTCCATTTTAGAACTGAAATAAAGAAGAACTAAAAATGGTTAGGTTGGCACTGGAGTTATAGACATTGTGCCACCACATCCCGTTTCGGTGGCACTCAGATGAAACCTGAGGCTTTACACATCTAGGCCGGTACTATAACAACGGAGTCGTTCCCCAGCTGAGAAGCATCGTCTCAATGGCTCCCCAGCTGAGAAGCATCGTCTCAGTGCCTCCCCAGTCTGAGAAGCATTGTCTCAATGAACAAAGGAAGAAAAGACTGTTGAATGGAAAGGACAAGTAGATAACAGCATTAGAAAGATTCTGCATTGAACCATTTTTTGATATCTGTCCTTGACATGTGCTACCTGCGGCTTTCAGCCCCTCATCTCTTAGTCCACAAAATATCATGCAGACCACCCTCCTCATATACTGAAAAGTTCTCACTTGGTTTCCGCTTTTCTGCAAACATTCACCAATCTTCAGGCCACTGCACTGGACTTGATATAAACCAAAATGTATTTCTACTATTCTTTCCCCACTGGCCATTTACCTAGTCCTGGCCTCACCTTTACCCAGCCACTCCAAAAGAACAAGAAGGCAGTTCATTGATGGCTTCTGAGTGTGTATGCCAATTCAGACTCACTGGGTCTCCAAGCACCTGGAACAGTAATGGGTGCAGACATCATAGGAAGGTCTGGCTGGATCTTACTACACAATGCTCACTTGTATAACAAAGAGCTTCCTGAACACAAACTGGTCCTTCAAATGACAGAAATTGTATAAGTAAAACCGAGATGTATCTCAGGCTGTATGCTTCAAAACCCATTCTGCCCCCCCCCAAAGCCATTATAATGTACACTTACAGAAATGGATCCTCACTGATTTTTAGATATGGTGCTCTTGAATCTCATTTGATAGTTCACTCAGCACAACATCGGGCCTCAGTCCATGAACAAAAGCAGCTGAATGCTCTTGTGGCTGATCTAAACTGCCATGCCCCATGTCCCTTCTCAACTCTGAGCACTAGAAAACAGGGATTTGGTGTCAAGTGACCAGCCCCTTGATGGCACACACCTTTAATCCTAGCACTTGGCAGGCAGATCTTTGTGAGTTCGAGGCTAGCCTGGTCTACAGAGTGAGTTCCAGGACAGCCAGGGCTACACAGAGAACCCTGTCTTCAAACAAACAAACAAGCCCCTTCCATGTAACTGGCCCTCCATAACCAAAGGGAAAATGAAGGAGATGAGATTCTGAGGGTGCATGACTTGTTCTGGAATTTCTGGGACATTCCTAGTCTCAAGTCTTCACTAGACCACAGAAGCTCACAAGCACACTCACGCTTTCCTGACTGCATGTTGGGTTCGTTGTTGTTGATTTGGGTATTTTTAATTTAACTTTACTTTTTGTTTGACTTTCATTGCAGAGGACTGAGTTAATAGTGTAATACCCATCATCATTGGTCCCATATCCTGGCATTGTTTTTTTCTGTAAAACATGATATAATAACTTGGCTCTCTTGCCCAATGGAGAGAACAGCAGACTTCTAAACAAGGAAAAATAGGCACAGCTAATAGAAAGACAATAATTTAATTTAGCTTTATTTTCTTGACCTTTTGATGCTCAACCTTCAGTGTCTATAGCACACAAATTCCAGGGTGTGGAGGAACATCATGTCAATTTATGTATTGTAATAGCCCCCATCTTCCTTCAGAAGAGACTGGAAGATCACATGTATGCATGCAGGAAGGAATATATTCAAAATGACCATTATATGTCTAGTAGAGAAAGATATATATTTAGTGAGCAAAATGTTTTTATATTAAAAAAAAGAATATCAAGCTCAGTCATAGGATGCTATCTGATAACGCAAACCCAACTCTGCTCTTAAGGGAGCCGCACTCATTAACCATGACATTTCTGTGAAAGCAGGCCAAGTGATGACCCTGAAGCAGAAGAGCAGGTGGCCCTCAGTATCGAGAGGACGCAGTTTGAGCTGGCCAAGCAGGGCTCGGCTGCCTTTTGTCTGTCCTTGCTCATCCTTCTCCATGATTACTAGAGTCGCACAAATGAGCACACCATGCTTCCCGCTCCCTGCAGCAGCCTTTGCACCTTCCGGGCATTCTCTACCCTGCATCCGCCACTGTCAGCATCCTCAAATTTACTCCTCAGACAGAAAGCCCTCCCCACGTGCCTCCCCCTCCCCCGTCAGCCTTCCTTGGAACTCAAGCTTTCTCCAATGAAAGTCAATTTGCTAATCCCCAAGGTGCAAAGCGTTCCTGAAGTCCAAATAAATGTCTCACGTTATAGATATTTATAGGAATCTTCGTCAGTGCCAGGCATCAGGCTGAACCATGGGGTACATAAGGCACAGACTCGGGACCCAGGGTTCCAGCATATTGGAGACAGCAGAGATGGATACAAGGAACGAGGAGGACATCAGCCACCAGCCCTGTAGAGCAAACATCCTATGGGTATGGCCAGAAGAAAGCTGAAGGTTCTCTCCACGGGGTTTCAAAACCGTGAGCATGGGAGGAAGGAAGCTACGGTAAGTAATAAGTTCTGCACTAGCCCTTCTCCGTACCTGCTCTAATCACAGCTCCCGATAGCACCCTGGAGCCAGCCCTGTACTGGAGAAATAATTTAGGAAGAGCTGGAGACAAAATCAAGTTGTGGCACTAGGGAGCTTACTGTCACTGCGCCACTTCCTTCCCAGTTTCTTCATGGGCAAGAGGGGCGTTGGACACCTAACGTCTTACACTAGGGTGCTGTTTAAATTTAGAGACCTTATTACATCTTCACCCAGCTTCAGTGACTATCTCTTTTCTCTGCTCTTTCCAAGATGTAAGACCCAGGCAACTACGGAGTGCCCATTATATCGATATCGGATGACACGAAAGCCAAAAGCCTCTTGTTTCATTATTCCTGACTAAATAGAGGAGTTAGCAGACCCTTCGTGAAATACGCAGTATGGTTGAGATGTGGGGCTTTACTGTCATTTCTGTTAACCCTAACCAGATTATGCTGATGTAAGCAAATATATCCAGGCTTGCACCAATAGCCTCAGGCATAGTAGATCTGTGGAACAGCATCCCTAACCTCCCATCAAACACTTGCTAAGATACCATACGCAGATAAGCAGCAGCAGACAACTTTAAAATAATTCTTCTTCTAACATATTTAATGCTTTCAAAACGCAATAGCTTTGTAGCCATTGCCAACAGATCATTTTGCATGTAAAATGACAGTGGTTCACCTGATTCTCTTCTAGTTAAATTACTTATCATATGAAGGCTCACTATGAAGTTAAATTTGGAGGGGCCCATGAATAACCTAACCCATCTCCCCTAGAATCATCTGGAGGAATCTGTCCAAATCCTCCCATCTGAGAACTAGCTGTGCCCTATTTCTCAGTTGAAAGGCCCACCTCGCATCCAGCATCTTACAACCTCCACATTCACTCTGTATTCAGTTACTAGGGACTGTGCTCAAACCTCAGGAATAAAGTTCTACTTACCAACTCTGAAGACAATCAGTCATATCAGCAATGGCTGGGGATCCTTTAAGGACTCTATCATTCCCTTTCTGGCCTCCCAAATGGGAATGTGGTCATGGTGAGCTAATCAACGAGGACGATGAACAGCCAGAAGGAAGCTAAACACTAAAACATAGAACGTCTGCCCTGAGAAGGAACCACAAAGCACCTCCTTCCCCATAACACAACACAAAAGTCTCTCTCTTTTTCTTGTTTTGTTGTTGTTGCTTTGCGAAAGGGTCTTGCCCTGTATCCCAGACTTTCTTCAAATTCCCTGTGTAGTCAGGCTGACCTTAAATTCACTGTCCTCCTGACTCAGGCTCCGAAACACGGGCATTAAAAATAAATGCTACAGGACTGGAGAAATGGCTCCGTGGTTAAGAGCACTGGGTGCTCTTTCAGTGGACCCAGGCATGATTCCCAACACCCACATGGATGCTCACAGCCCTCTCTAACTCCAGGTTCAGGTAATTCAGTACCCTCTTCTGGTCTCCCTTAGCACCGGGTACACACATGGTATACGGATGTACATGTAGGCAAAACACCCATACGCACAAAATAAAACAAAAATTTGAAAAGCAGTGTAGTCCACATTTTAAAAAAGTGCCACCAAGTCTGACTTAAAACAGTTTTCTTGATGGCAAATTAGGATACAAAACTCAGAATATCTAAGAGCAGCAGTAATGAGGTCCTGGAGAAGAGGTGCTCAACTCAAATATTCCAGGTAATGGCAGCCTAGCTAAGACATTGGATAACTTCGCTAATAAGTAGAATTCACTGCCCCTGTGAGTCCCAGAAATGTTTGCTTACACAGCTTTGTGAGCCCAGTGGAAAGGGAAGCAGACATAGCAAAGCGCACACTATCCATGCACTATCACTATCCATACCCTATCTCATTTGTTCCCAGGATCACCCCAATAGGAGTTTATCATTTCCCTTTGGACCAGCATCGTCTGATGGAGCGAATTTATTCACCGAGGTAACGCAACTTGAGCGAAAACATGGACCAGTAGCATCTGACGCCTACCCTCAAATCTGTTCAATGACATTGCTGCCTCAGCCCTTAGAACTAATAATGACCGTGTTAAACCACGTCTCTCCAGGAGCCACACTGACCTGCGAAGGCTGGTCACACTGTCCTGCCAAAGCAGATGAGGCTTTATCAAGGCCAGAGCCACTGCTCTGTTCCTCCTCCCTGGGAGAGGCAAGCTGTGTCCTCTCAGAATCACTTGGGCAGATTTTAAACCTCTGTGGTTCAAAGATATTCACTGCATGTTCTGACATTTCTCGTGTGATGCTTCAAAAGCCTTGATTTCTGCACACACAGCAGGTATCGCGCTCCCTGCTGAAGGAGGACACCTTTCCCTGCCCACTTCTGCCACATCCTTGCACAACAGCAAGCCAATGGCGCCTAGGCGCTGGTCTCACGTTGGTTTTATATCTTGTATTGTTCTCATGTGAGTGTAATGCCCCAGTCCACAGTTCTGCAGATTCCTGCGGATTCTGCCTCTTTGGGTTCCACAGAATATAAGAGCTTCTCTGCAAATCGAAAGCCTGCTGTCCTTGCATCTCCTTGGTTCTCTTCCCCTAGACATCACCAGAGCTACCTCTTTTAAATGAGGTAGCTATGGCTCTGAAGTGGCACACTGGCAAGGGAAAGGTATGGAAGAGTAACAGTTTTTGCTACTTCACACATTTCCTCAACTTTAAATGTATAACATGAAAGGTAATCGACACTCTCTACACTTGTACTAGGTCCAGCCCACCTCTGTATATGAACTCAACAACCATACATGGTAGCCACTATCAATACACATTTTATAAACAAATAGGTTTAGGGTTGGCAACCTATTTTTCTAAACATCCCACAGGGCTTTATTTAAAAGGAGGCATGGATTCAGACTGCCTGGCTCCACAGTTCCCTTCATTACCACTATACTGTTCTATCAGTTTCTCTGTGAGGCCTGTGAGAATGCAATGTCTACCCATGTGAGCAATAACATGAATTTCTTATTTGCTTATGTATGACTTCCTCTGCCAAAATCATTAGAGGGTGCAACAATGCACTGCGCAGAGTGGAGCGGCATAGGAACACACACATGCAGACACCCACAAATAAGTCATGCATGCACATCATATCCCTGGGTGTTTCAATTTGCCCCTTGATGTCAGATAACCTCCTTCGATCACCTCCCAGTGGCTCACAGCTTGTGACCATTCCTACACTCATAGTGTCTGACCAGTGTATCTCCTAAATTTACTTGTTGAAGCCCTAGCTCCTAGTGTGAATAGCTTTGTAGACAGCATTTAAGACAGCAAAGGCTAAATGGAGTCATACAGACAGGGCCCTGCTTGGTTTTACTGGTGTCTTTATGAAAAGAGAGAGAAATTACCCAAAGTAGTGACCAAGGAAAAATTTGGGATAAGCCAAACTCAATGATATCTTGACCTCAGCCTTTCAGCCTTCAGTACTGTGACAAAATAATTTCTGTTCAGGCCACTCAGTCTGTGGTATTTCCTTATAGCAGCTGGGGCAGACCAAAATGCCAACATTAATAAGCAAACTCAAGGACTTTTCCAAGAAAAAGTGTCATAGTTATTATAGTAGTTGAATATTTCTTAATCCGTTAACATATGAGAAACTGGGCTGCTATTTTTATTAGGTGTCTACATTTTTGAGCAAAACATTGATGAAATTTTATCATGCCTTATGCTATTTTGTTGTCATGCAATTTTACACGTGGCCATTTGTAGGGATGGGTATGTCGATTCAACAGGCAAATGACTGTGTGCCATTACTTTCAGGTAAATGACTCACAGAACATGAAGATAAAAAGTAGAATTGTACGGTAAAAGCACCAGTCAAAAGAATACATTCTGACCCTGAAACCAGAGACAGCTCTGACCCTGAAACCAAAATCAGTCAGAGAAATACACCCTAAAACCAAAGACAGCCCTGACTCTAAAACCATAATCTTTCAAAGAAATACACCCTGGCACTGAAACCAGAGCCAACCCTGGCACTGAAACCAGAGCCAGTCAAAGAAACACACCCTGACCCTGAAACCAGAGCCAACACACTTGAGCCTGACACCAGAGCCAAAGAAACACACTCTGCAATCCCCAAGCAGGAAAAACAACCAAACCCTGAGCAGGAAACCAACCAATCCCTGAGCGTGAAATCTTGTTAATCTTTGAGCTTATCCAAGCTCAAGGATTGAAATCTGACCAATTCCCACCCTGAAAATCTTCTGCCTGGAAAAATTCCACCCCTAAGAAGCCCATAAAAGCCCTTGTGCCTGTTCAGTTGGCAATTGTCCTTTTCTACCCTGGCAGAGGAAGCCATTCTCCTGGATTCCTCCCCCCCACCCAAAAAAAATCTTTTAAATGAGTTTTAGGTGAAGACCTTCTTTTCTCAGAGTGGAGCAGAGGAGCAGAGTCTCTGCTGGGAAACTCCCTAGTGGAGCAGAGCAGAGAAGAAATAGACATCTCTGCTGGAAAACTCTCTTAGCAGAGAGGAGCAGAGAGCAGATGGAGAGGCTCTCTCAAAGCAGGATTGCTACAACCTGTGGGGAGACCATCAGGCACCGGAGTGCAGCTTCAGGTATAGCCAGACTTCCTGACAGTCAGGATACCTTTCTCCTTACAGCTGTAGGTATCTAGGGTACCTTCCCCTCAAAGCTGTAGGTATAGCCCGACTTCCAACAGTCAGGGCACCTTTCCCTTCAGAGCTGTAGGTCTCTGGGATGGCTTCCCTTCACAGCTGTAGGTATAGCCTGACTTCTGACAGTTAGGATACCTTTCTCCTCACAGCTGTAGATATCTGGGATATCTTCCCTTCACAGCTGTAGGTATAGCCTGACTTCTGACAGTCAGGATACCTTTCTCCTTACAGCTGTAGATATCTGGGATATCTTCCCCTCAAACCTGTAGGTATAGCCCGACTTCCAACAGTCAGGGCACCTTTCCCTTCAGAGCTGTAGGTCTCTGGGATGGCTTCCCTTCAAAGCTGTAGGTATAGCCTGACTTCTGACAGTTAGGATACCTTTCTCCTTACAGCTGTAGGTCTCTAGGATACCTTCCCCTCAAAGCTGTAGGTATAGCCTGACTTCCCAACAGTTAGGATACCTTTCTCCTCACAGCTATAGATATCTGAGATATCTTCCCTTCACAGCTGTAGGTATAGCCTGACTTCTGACGGTCAGGGTACCTTTCTCTTCAGAGCTGCAGATATCCGAGATATCTTCCCTTCACAGCTGTAGGTATAGTCAGAGAGAGTACCTTTGCATTCAGAGCAGTGACACTTGCAAGGACATGATGCTTCAACTGTTTTCTTTGGGCAGCCTGACAAGATAGGCTCTATAAAATATTAACTCAAGCACAGTTCTTGAAACACAAGTATAGGGTAGAGATGCCCAGGCAGAACTGAACACCAATGAACAGGCCTATGGACAGCTCACTGTTCTCCCTCTCCTTCCCAGATCTGCCGTTTATCTGTAGGATCAATCTACTAAACATCCATCCACAGCACTGCGTGTCTGTGTGTATTTGTGCGGGCACATGTATGAACTATGATACTATGAAAGTATTAAATGATAAATACTTATTTCTGAGCAATAGATTTTTGAATAATTTCTCTTAATTTTTAATGAACACTATACATACTTCTATAATGCTTCATAACCAAAATTGGTTATACCAACTTCGGGACTATTCTAAATCAGAAATAAATATAGTTTAAAATAGCCAAAACAGAAAGAGAAATAGTTTATAGGTTTAAAAACTGGCAGGGGACATTCATTATGAATATTAGCCTTAATAAATTTGATTATTCCTCTTCTTTGTCTTCATCCAGCTCCATGTTGGATACAATTATTTGAAAATTAGCATTAGAATTTAAAGTGAAACCAATGGACCAAATGTAAGCAGAGCACAAATGTACTAAATATGCTGCCAACTGACCAAGGTATGCCTTGCCTGGTATTTTTAGCCCAAGTCTGCTTTTTTGCAATTAGCCAGTACACATGGGTGAGATGCCTAGCCATATGCCACGGGGAATGTGAGGGGCTGAATCCAAATGGAAAGGCTGAGTCGACTTTGCTACAGACTGCGGGTCTAGAATAGAAAGGAGCAAGGCTTGAAATCAAAGTCTTGTAGAACAGTATACTGTCTACGGGCCACTTCACCAGCCTCAGATCTCCCACCATGACACCACAGTGAGGACACTGACCACTTCACTGAGGGCCAGGTTGGGATAAATGCAGCTATGGACTTAAGACACCACGTCCCAGGAATACTGGTAACTGACATCCAATTCCAGATGTGTCCTGATGTTCCTGTGGTATGGGAACTCTGGGAAGTGACTATGCCAGACACTGGGGGACCATACTGTCTGTCTTGGAATGCCAAAAGTAACAATAGTATAGTTTTATGACTCCAAGGCAGAGCATAGCAAACAAGGAGTCACTGGGCTGAATCCAGCTGGCTGTTTCAGTATGGTCCAAGGGCTTAGAAGAATTTTACATTTTTAATGGCTTAAAGGGTTTAAAAACCTAATACTTCATAATATGAAAATGGTATATTCAAATTTCAATCTCAATAAAATAAGGTTTCTTGGAAGCCGGCTATTACCATTTGTATTGTCTGTCTCCAGCTACTTTGGAACCACAATGGCAGAGTCATAATTATAACGAAGTCCATCCTGGTTTACTTCCCAGCTATTCACATGACGGCTTGCTGACTTCTGTCTCTCAAACTAAAAGGCCCGAATACAACCCACAGGCTATCAAGTATTTAAATAATGGTGTCCACCAGTAGCAGACAGCATGCACTGAGCAGTCAGCATTTGTTTCTTTTGGGTGATGGTACTGAGCAACCCAGGGACATTTTCTTATCTGTGGACAGGCACTCCTACCACCACCAAAGCAATCTATGGCTGAAGTCCGTGTTTTTCAAGAACAAAGATTCCAGCTGTATCATCAGATTTTGTTCAGACTCTGGATCTAAACACTGCTGATTCTATATTCTAAAACTAAAAGAAAAAAGATATCATCATTCTAGACCATAAAAATTTCTTATTCCCTCTCTAGAACAAGCAGAAAAAAAAAAAAAGAAGCAGCAGCAGCGATTGCATTGGTAGGCTGGCTAGAGAGCTCAGTTGGCAAAAATGCTTGAGAAGCTAGTTTGGATCCCTAGTACCAACATAAAAGCCAGGCATGGAGGCATACAACTGCAAACCCAACATCAGGGAAGCAGAGACAGGCAGACCCAGTCACACCCACTCAGTGAGCTCCAGGACGATGAAGAGAGCCTGTCTTCATAAGGTAAACACCCTCTGGGTTCTACAGATAGCCACACATTGCACACAGCAGTGCCACCGCCATCCACAATAAATAAAGATAGCTGCATTCATTATTAAAGCCCAGCCTGGGCTTCACAAGATCCTATGTCAAAAAGAAATTGCCAATTTTGTTAGTACATTTTATAAAAGATGTTCATTTCATGATACGATGTAAAAGCAATTTTGAGTTTCTTTCTCTGATAAAATTTTGCTTCTTCCTAGAATAAGGTAGAGAAATAAATAGGGATACTTTGTTGAAAATTTGTTGGTTATGAAAATTGGTAAAGGTATTTACCACACGATGCGGTTGGATGATCTAAAATTAGAGGATCTGAGAGCCTTGGCTCCTTGTTTCCTGGGCAATTCAATTCCTGTTCCTCCACCCCAATTGTCAGTTCCATTTCCTCCTGAAGGGCACAGGACAGCACTCTTCATTTACCCAAATAAAATAGTTATTTCACTCACACTGACCAAATTGATAGCATGAAGGCAACTGATTAAACTGTCATTATCATTGGCAAATTCTCCCAAATACAATGGAATCATACATTAAGAAAACCACAGGACTTCATTGAAGAAACAAGGCCACAAATTCAAGACTCTGGTGCTATAGAGTACCACCCAAAAACTGCTGCATTTGGGGGTAGTTTTAATAAATACTAATTCTGAGATGGAATTCCTAAAGGCAGTCCCAGGCATTGTTTCCTAGAACCTAAGATCTGTTCCTCACTGCCATGTGGAGAAACGTTCAGGCTGACGAAATTATCACTAATCTTGGATGCATAGTCATTTTTGAACCCTACATTTTAAGGTTATCACATGGAAACCTTATCCTTCCAATCAATTACAGATTGCTTAAATGAAAGCCATATAGGCTACTGACTCTCTGACACACACTAGTAAATATGTCCCATGGCATTAAGGAATGCTGAAGACAGGCAGGCATCGGTGACAAGGAGGCAGTTTACACTAACACCTTGTCCCTACCTCCTCCTGATTCCCTGCAGACGTGACCTGCGTTATACTGCCCAGAAGAGGAAACATGACTCTCCTAAGATTTCCAGAGAATGGTGGCAGAGTTCCCAATCATCCCAACCAGCATCCACTACCATCCTGAACCAGTTTCTTCAAAAATGTCTCACATGATATCTTCTTTTATAAACTCTTCATTCTCTTACAGAAACAAACAAAACAACAAAACAACAACAAAAACCTCTATTTCAGTTGCCAATAAAGATTCAGATGCTTTGTGAGGAAACGGTCATCAGAGCTGACACAGCTGTGAGTGCCTACCTACTTCATGTGTGTGGAGGGGGGATCGCATCCCCGTTTCTCAGCATTACTCACTGGACAACCTCTACTTAGTCTGTAGACCCTGGCCTCACCATCTCACCATCAGTGTGCACAGCATTCTTCAGCCGGCACATCAGTGCTGGTAAGTACTGAAAGGAAACAAAACACAATTACTCCCTGAAGGGAGTCCATAGTTTCTTCAAGAAAAGCTTATATAACAGAAAATTTCAGATTATATATATTCCGTTATTTTATNTATATATATATATATAGGTAATATATTTATATTCATTATCTGCAATCAGCAAGTTTGTATTCTCTGGCTTTCTAATATGACTTTAGGCCTTCTGAATAGCACTCATCTCTTTTAACCAGGAGACAGACTGGGGAAGGGAGATGAATGAGAACGTTATTGCACTTGGAACACATATTATGAAATAACCATGCCTAAACACCCTGAGGTAAACACCTTGCACATCCATCACTAGGTGATGATAAAATATGTCTGTTCTTGTTGGCTTTCTGTTGCTGACACAAAAGACTGACCAAAAGCAACATGTGCAGGAAAGGGTTTATTTGGCTTATTTCCAATCCACCAGGTAGGGAAGCCAAGGCAGGAACTCAGAGACAGGAAGGGAAGGAGAGGGCATGGAGGTGCTCTGCTTAATGGGTTGCTCTCCATGGATCTCTCTTGGTCTGCTTTTTCACAGAAGCCAGGACCATCTGCCCTGGAGTGGCACTACCCTTCAGGTGTTGGACACTTCCACATCAACCATTAACCAATAAAATGCCCTGCAGATCTGCCCACAGGACAATTTGATAGAGGCAATTCCTCAACTGATGTCCCTCTTCCTAGGTGACTCTAGTTTGTGCAATGATGAAAAAAGCTAACCAGTACCACGGACCCTTTGTCAATTTAGCACACAAATCCATCACTGTTCAATCATAATACTTCCTTTGCTGTTTGTCCCCAATATCTCATGTTAATATCACAATATAAAACACAATCTAGCTTTTTAAAACCCATAGTCTAAATTTTTTAACAGTTTAAAAGTCTAAATTCTCTTAATTATTAGGATCCAGTCTCTTATCTGTGGTCTCCTACAAAATAAATTACATACTTTTTTAGTTCTAAAAGGGAGGAAACCGGCACAATTACACTCAGATCAAAGCAAAACCAAAGTCAAAACTCTAAAATGTTCAGTCATGTGTTTAGGAGTCAGTCTTGACTTTCTGGGGTCTAACAGGCTTGGATACCTCCGTTTCTCTAGATTTGCTATCTGCAGCACATACACCTTGTCTTGTTGGCTCAAGTGGGTTCAATTCCACACTACTGTTATCCCGGACAACCATCTCATCATCCCAGCATCTCCAGAACACTAACCTCCTCTACAACTGAGGAGATCCCTTCATCAGTAGTCTCCTGGTTTCTTAGGGTACCAAGCTTCAGTCTTTCTTTATTACACTTTCAAACCTTGGGGCTCCACTGCAACCGAGGCTGTACCTTCACCAATGGTCTCCTGGTCTCTCTATATGGAGTCTAACCCTGCATGGCACCAAGTCTCAGCTACTCTGATGCCTTCACTCCTTCAAAACCAGTCTTATGTGGGAGACTCTTACACATTACCACTTTCTAATACCTTGGCTCCCCACTAGATCACAGCTTTTGTTTGCTGATCCTGAGGAAATACTTCCCCGATTTCTCCTCGGTGATGTTGGTTCCTTACTCATCATAGGTGATTTCTCAATCTCCACTAACCAGCATTTTGATTGTTTCACTAAAGCAAAGGTTTCGCTTTCAATGGTGCTGGTCTCCTGTTAATCATAGTTGATTCTTTAATCCCAGATGAACAGAAGCCAGATTCTTAATTTAAATGTATCACACAAACAGCATGGTACAGTCTTTCGAGGGGCTGACTCTCAAACTCTCCACTGAAACTTAACAAGCCAAATCTTCATCATCTGAATTTCTCTCAGCATTATTTTCCAAGCTCCCACAGAATACACCATTAAGCTTCCTCCCAACAATACGGTCAACTCTATTACAGCAATACTCCATGTTCACGATACCAAGCTGTTTTAGTTTACTTTCTGTTGCTGAGATAAAATACTGACCAAAAGCAACTTGTAGAGAAAATGGTTTTTTCTTTTTGACTTATCTTTCCCAATTACAATTCATCATTGAGGAAAATATCAAGGCAGGAACTAATTCAGAGACTGTCTTAGTTAGGGTTGCTATTGTTGTGATGAAACACCGTGACCAAAGAAACTTCAAGAGGAAAAGGTTTAACTGGCTTACACTTCCACATCATAGTTCATCATCAAAGGAAGTCAAGACAGGACCTTAAACAGCGCAGGAATTTGGAGGCGACACTGATGCAGAGACCATGGAGGAACACTACTTACTGGCTTGTTCCTCATGGCTTGTTTAGCCTGCTTTCTTATACAATCCAGGACCACCAGCCCAGGGATGGCACCACCCACAGTGGAATGGACCTCCCTGTTGACTGAATTTTCTGTCCCACCAGGTCCCACAGTGGAATGGACCTCCCTGTTGACCGAGTTTTCTGTCCCACCCGGTCCTGCAGTCGTTCAGTCTCAAAGAATCACACAGAGGTCTACATTAATTATAAACTGATTGGCCTAGTAGCTCAGGCTCCTTATTAACTCTTACAACTTATATTAGCTCATAAATCTTGTCTGTGTTAGCCACATGGCTTGGTACCTTTTTTGATGAGGCAGTCATGTCTTGCTTGCTCTGTGTCTGGCTTCCTTTGTGTCTGAGTAACAACTGCAGGACTGACTCTTTTCTCCTCCCAGAATTCTTTTATTCTCATTGCCCCACCTCTACTTCCAGCCTGGTTTCCCCACCTATACTTCTTGCCTGGCAATGGGCCAATCAGCATTTTATTAAACAAATACAAGAAACAAATCTTTACAGGGTAAAACCATTGTCCCACAGCACCTCTCCCATCAATTACTAACTAGAAAATATCATACAGGCCTGCCTACACCAGATCTTATACAGACATTTTCTCAGTTGAGATTCCCTCCTCTCAAATGACTTTAGCTTACATCAAGTTGACACAAGGCTATCCAGCACAGAGACCATGAAGGAATGCCGCCTAATGGTTTGCTCTCCATGGATGTCTCTGCCTGCTTTTATACACAACTCGGGACTACCCGTCCAATGATGGCATTGTCCACAGAGGCCTGAACCTTACCACAAAAACCATTTACCAAACAAAATGTCCCACAGACATGGCCATAGGTCAGTCTGATCAAGGTAATTTCTTGAGATTCCCTCTTCCCAGATAACTGTAAGTTGTGTTATGTTGACAAAACAGTAAGTACAACTTCCCTGGTTGACAACTATTCTTCTAGATCATTGTTTTGAAGGTTAGAAAAAATAACTCATGTGCACACATGACCAGTATAATTCTACTTACGCCCTCTCGGTATTTTCTCCTTCACCATTTCATCCTTTCTTTTGAATTATTTTATTTGTTCTGTTTATTTTGAGATAGGGATCTCACTATATTCCGAAGACTTCAAGAACCCTCTCCATCAGCTTCATGACTAATTGGATCCATAGGCTTGTACCATGTACCCAGCTCTTAGAATTTCTGTCTTTGAAATTTCCATTCAGTTTCCAAAGCTGGAAAATTTGCCTAAAAATATTTATACTAGGCTAGTATGTAGCACACATTCTTCAGCTGTGGGAGCGTGTGGCACACGAGATCAATGACTCCTTCCAGAACAATGCCATTTTAAACCATCATCAGTTAATATTTGGTACTCTGCGTTACGGGAAAGGCTAAGAAGAATGTGTGTGGTCCTTGTTTGGTGCAGGAGAATTGTCTGTATTTTGTCAATCATGTTTTAAATAAATGTTGATTTGCCAAGCAAAAAGTATAGGTGGAAAAACCAGACAAAAAGTAAAAATAATACAATAAAAACAGGAGAATTCATGAAAGGATGAAGTTGATTCCTCCCACTCCTGCCCAGACCACCAAAGCAGCAGGATGTGATCTACCCCACTAAAAAAAGGTACTGAGCCACATGGCTAACATAGATCAGAATAATGGG